>VNJS01005132.1:0-119384 GCA_008042575.1 Drosophila watanabei
TCGATCTAGCCATGTCCGTCTGTCTGTCCGTCCGTTTCTACGCAAACTAGTCCCTCAGTTTTGAAGCTATCTGAATGAAACTTTGCAGATAGTCTTCTATATACTTTCACTCGTATATATGTCGGAACGAGCCGGATCGGTCAACTATATCATATAGCTGCCATACAAACGATCCGTAAATTTGTTGAAAAAAAATTATAACTTCACTGTTTTTCAACATATCTTGTTCAACTCTCGGTTGTAACCTTTAAATATTATTTCAGATTTTTGGATTAAATTTTATAAAGATCGTACTACTATATCATAAAGCTGCCATAGGAATGGTCGGGGAATTTTTGAAAAAAAATTATAACTTTGTCAGTTTTCAACATAATTTCGTCTACTTTGAGATACTAGTATTTCATATTATTTCAGAATTTTGTTGTAAATTTCATAAGAATCGGACGACTATATCATATAGCTGCCATACAAACGATCGGTAAACGTGGAGAAAAATTACATTTTATTTTACATGTAAAAATGTAAAAAAATGTAAAACTGTTAAATAAAATTGAGTTGAAAGTAATTCATTTTAAAATAGATAGGGTTAGATTTAAATGCATTTCTTCTTAAGATCTTTGACTCTCTCTCTCTCTGTGCATTTCTTACGCCTTTAAACCCATTATAATTTACTTATTTAAATGTCCAAAATTTACTTTAAATAATTCATAAACTTCTCTCTCTTTCTTCAAGTGTAATTGATAAATTTTGTTGGAGTTTTTCCTGCCCATGTCCTGGCTCTCTCTCTCTCGTTACTCTGGCGCGTGGCATACTTTCGGGCTCAGTGGCCCGGCATGTCGGCCAATAAATTATGCGAAATTATTTGAAGTTGTTAATGGGCTGCGTTGTCGTTGTCGCTGAAACGCTGCAAAACACAGAGCCAGAGCCAGTGCGTAGCAGTTGCTGTCACAATTATGATTTAGTTGCCTCATTTACCATTGGGGGCCTCCGCTGGCACCTCATCATCAGTTAGCCGGGGTTAGCACTGGATTCGATCCCACACCCCCTCCCCCCCTCCTAATGGGAATTGTTCCCGGAATTCAATTTGTTTTTCGGACCCGATTTCGCAACAGCAAAGTTAATTACCCAACAAAAATAATGGTCCCGGCGGCTCATGATCGCATAAATATGAGCGAATAATCAATCAAGTTGCTACGGAAATTTCCCATTATTATTTATGAGAATAAAGAGAATATATTTAGAAAATAAATACAAAAAACTAGATATAATATAATAGTTTTCCCCGAACAAGGCTTCTCGCTTTTCATCAGTTTCAGTTTCACTTTCGGTCGAAAATGGAAACTTTTCTTATTGCATAGTTTGGAAGCATATTTCATTTACTGGGGAATTTCCCCCGGTCTTGCACTTTGTAGTTTCCCAATTTCTATATAGTATTTGGCACTTTTTTTGTTCCGCTCTCCGCTTTCCCCTTTTCCCCTTTTCCCCTGACGCATTGACCTAATTCAATTTCACGCTGCGCCACACACAAAACACGGCAAGAAGCGAAATGAAATGCCAAGATCGGGGCCGAGGAAAATAAAAGGAAAATAATGGAAAATAAAAGAGCAAGAGCAGGAGCAAGAGCAAGAGAAAAGAACAGTAAGGAGAAAGAAAAGCCGAGAGCGCAGAGAATGGAAAATCAACTTAACTCAACTCGAATATTGTTGGCGGGTGTACAATCAAAATTGCTAGAGAGAGAGAGAGAGACCAAAAGGGTGAGGTGGGGGCGGGAAAAAGGGAGAGAGTGCGAGGGAAAGCGACCAGCGACAAGCTGGGCTAAATTATGAAATACACCCAGGAAAGCGCAACGAGAGAGAGGAGAGAAGCTGGGGAAAACTTTAGAAAGACTTTTCCTGCCTTCAGATTTTTCTATTAACTGACACTGCAACAACAATGCAAACAACAACAACAACAACAACAACAACAGCCGGCAACTAATGCAATAATAAAGGAAAATTTCCCAAAAAGAATAGAGAGAAGGGAGTTGCTCTTCCGCTTTTCCCAAGCACCAAGTTGCCTTGGCGACACACGACGCTGCAGAGTAGGAAAATTTTTGATGGAAAATTGAAGGAAACCAATAAAAATTAAAATATTTTTGAATATAAATAAATGTATTTAAATTTTTTAATGCAGAATATAAATAATATTAATAAATAATGATAATAAATAATATAATAAATAATATTTATTAGGTACATTTGAAGCAGTAATTAAAAATAAATTATTAGTATTAAAATAACCTTAAATGAAGTTTAAAATGTAATGAATTTATTCAACTTTCACTAAAATGATTAATTCCTTAAATATTTTCAATTCATTTAAAGCTATTTTAATAATATTAAATATGAATGAATTAAATGTAATGAATTAATTAAACTTTAAATATTAGGTTTAGTTAATAAACACCTCTAAAATGATGAATTCCTTAAACATTTTAAATTCTTTTAAATCAATTTTAATATTCTTAAAATCTATATAATTATTTCATTGAAAACTTTTAACATTTCTCCTCTTTTTAAATAGATTTTATGAGTGCATTAAGCAGCCAATTTTTAATCATAAAAGACAAGCGACAGGACAGGACAGGACAGGATAGAACTGGTTCCGCCAACTCAAAAGGGAAGGAATCCCCCGGAAAATGATGAAAAAGGTGTAATGGGAAAATGGAGAAAGGGTAGAGGCTAAAGGAGAAAAGGAAAATAGACCGAGAAAGAGACACGAGCTCACTTCCTGCTCATTATGACCTCGGCAGCCATAAAGCTAACGCTTTAAATGCTCTAATTGGGTTCAGTATCCTGTCATAATTGGCAGCAATTCTGATTTGATAATTTCACACTCTCCTTTATCAAATATATATATATTGTCCTGTCACAGTCCAAGTAGAAGCCGTAATCAAACTAATTAAAGGCATTTCCCGTCTTTAAAAGGGAGTCTGTTCGATATATATCTATATATTATTCTCCCTTTTAAGCTGATAATTATTGTGCCTGGTTATGACGTCAAAGCCAAAATGCCAAATGCCTGGCCCTGTCAGCGTGTTTCTTATGCGCCAAAAATTGATTAATGCGCAATTATTTGCAGGCGCTCTAAATAAATTTTCCAATTACAATTAGCGAGAGAAAAGCGGCGGCGGCGGCGGAAAATGGCCAGGGGAAAATGGGGTCAGTTAAGAATGGTTTTTCAGGCTTTCAGCTTTTGCCAGAGCCTTCGCCCAAACTTTTTTCGGCCAACTAAGCAGGTGATGATGATGAATGAATGAATTAAGTCCACCTGTAGCTATGATACCACGAGAAGCGGTCGATGTCAGCCTGTGATGATGATTGAGGACTTTAACTAATTGTTGTTGTAATTTTAATAATTTTTAGCCTATAAAATATAAATAAAATTTGAATATTATGAGAATTAATTTCATAATATAATAATCCTAATTATATAATTATAAATAATATAATTATAAATAATATATAATATAAAAATTATTATAATAAATAATTTATAGCAATAAATAATAAATAATATTTAGTGATAAATATTAATAAATAAATTAAACTCATTAAGTAAATAGTTCATAAAATGCATGTAAAACCTGATCATATATTTAGATATCATGCAAAATAAAAGAAAGTCCTTAATAATCCCTTTATAAACCAATTAAAAATATAATTTTAAATAATTAATAATATGAAAATAATAATAATAAATAATTAATAGCAATAAATAACAAATAATAATTAGTAATAAATATTAATAAATAAATTAAACTCAATAAGTACATAGTTCACAAAACAAGTTATAAGAAAGTCCTTAATAATCCCTTTATAAACCAATAATATCATTCTATAGTTAACTTAACCAAAGGCAGTATATAAATAATAATATAAAATAATAATTAAATAAATATTAATAATAAAATAAAGTAATAATAAATAAGATAGATAACGCGCATATATGAACTATAATTTTCTATAAAAATATAACAGATATATAATAAAAATATTAAAAAAATATATTAAAATTATAATAAAAATATAATAAACATATTTCCTTGATAACGCGCATAAATGAACTACAATTTTCCATAAAAATATAATAAAAATATAATAGACATATAATAAAATTATAATAAAAATACAATAAAATTATTTCCAGCATAACTATTTGCTGCAGACTCAAAAAGTTGGTCCCTAAGTCCTTGAAAAACCTTAAGTCCCTTTTGGAAAGGGTAGAAAACGAGCCACTTAAGCGTGGAAAATTGAAATAAATGTGCTTTTAATTATGCCTCCAGTGACAGGCCACATCCACGTCAATCAATTAGAGGCTGTCAGGCAACGATTTTCCGAGCTCTCTCAGTCTCTCTTTTAGCTTTTATAAAATAATAGTTCTAAATATATATATTTTTCGCTTAAATCTAGCTCTAAAAGAGAAGAGGGAAAATATATAGAAGAAGAGGGAACAGTTTAAGCGAAACGAAAGGAAATAAAGTCAAAAAGTTTTCCTTGTTGAAAATGGCCGCATAACGGAAAGTAAATTTACCCAGCAAACGAAACGAAATTGTTGCAAAAATATTTGAGCTGCATAAGCTTGAGCTCGCTCCTTCCGCCTCCTCCTCACCCCTCCAAAAAAAAAAGGGGGGGCAGCAGCTGTCACACCCAGTTTCGAGTGTATTTTTTGGTGTCTCTCTGTGTGTGTGTGCATTTGATTTTATGACTGTCAACTGACGGCGAATGTTTGTCATGGAAACTGCGATGGCAAAGGAAAAGCCGGTACAAAAGGAACAAAAAAATAGAAGCTGACAACGTATTTGGCTTCCTGCCATTTCGATATATCAAAGCATCATAAATGCTGCCATAGTTCCACAGCAAACAACAATGGCCTGGCCTCTGCCTCACGTACGTGAATAACTCCCATTTGGCTCTCCGCACGCCGCTCCACGTTGCGTATGACGAATGAGTTTCATTTCCACATTTCCACATATCCACAATTCCCGCATCCACATCCACATCCCTTGCAGGCAGGAGCAGGCACACCATCCAGAGGACACCGTCTAGCACATCCACTTGTCAGCGGCGTGGGCCGGATTATCTGCTGGGAATTTTCAAGTGCCTCCAGAGTGGTCCTAGGGTCGAAGTTGGGGAGGTCGGGGTCGAGGTCTTTCGGGGGTTCCCTTGGGGTAACCTGCCTCCTCCCCTCCCCCAGCAATTACAGGACATGTGGCGGATAACAATGATGATACATCCAGTGGCATATGAGCCTACAGGAGGCAGCACACTTCTCTTATTTCGATTAGCTCCTTGAAGCACTAAGGATAACTACAAAGGAACATTAACAAACGGTAGAGGCGCCTTTGTTTTTAGCTTTGTGTTTTATTTTGTTAAGCTTTTTATTTTGATTTAAAAGAATTATATTTTTGCCTTAAACATTTTTGTAATAAATAATAATTGATTGTCTTTTTATTAAGAACTATTTTGTCATGATTACAAATGTCAAGATTGAGTTCCTTTAACTTTTATTAAAAGTGCATAAATGGTTCATTTTTATCTCTGAATTTTGCTTAAAATATCTCTAAGGGAATATTACATTTAAATTGTAAATTAATGCAAGAATAATTTTTATATTAATATTTATAACAATAATAATAATTTGCTTGATTTTAAAGATTGAGTTCCTTTAACTTTTATTAAACGTCTGTAAATTGTTTATTTTTTATTTTCATTACTGAATTTTGCTTAAAATATTTCTATGGGAATATAACCATTTATTTGTAAATTAATGTAAGAATAACGTTTATAATAATATTCATGACAATAATAATAATTTCCATAAATTCGTAAAATAAACACTGAAGATTGAGTCCCTTATCTTTTATTAAACGTCCAAAAATAGTTAATTTTTATTTAATTTACTGAATTTTGCTTAAAATATTTCTAAGGAAATATTACCTTTTAATTGTAAATTAATGTAAGAATACTGTTTCTATTATTTTTTATGACAACAATAATATTTTGCATAAATTTGTAAAATAAACACTGAAGATTAAGCCATTTAACTTTTATTAAGAGTCTATAAATTGTTAAGTTTATATTTCAGTTCAGTAAAGCATATTTCTTTAAATATTTCTGAGTAAATATCATCTTTAATTATAATTTTATGTAGGAATAATGTTCACAATAATATTTATGAGAATAATATTAATTTGTTTATATTTGTACAATTAACACTGACGGCTCACAGAAAGTTCTCTTTAAAAAATCAGCCAGATTTTGGCTTGGCTTTAATTTTTTTAACATATTTCTTTCATTATTTCTTCCAGTGTATGTTGCAGGCCAATTGTTATTGTATTGTAATTCGCCAGTCGAAATATTTGGCGGCTAAATAACCATTTGGCACACCGAACCCTCAGCGACACTTGATTGGATGGGATTGTTGGCTCTTGGAGGTTCGAGGTTTCACGAGGGTTTCCTGTGTGTGTGTGTGTGGTGGGTGTTGTGTAGTGGGTGTTGCGTGTGTGTGATTAGGGAGGCAATTAATTTACACTAACCACTTGGCAATTAAAATGAAAAGTAAATTATATAGCCAAGGGATCGGGAGTGGAGTGAAGGCAGCACTATTCCGCTGCAGGTCCTAGCACAAATCCAGGACCATTGCACAACCTGACACACTTTTCTCTATCTGTCTCTGTCTCTTTCTATCTGTGGGTGTGTGTGTGGGTTGTTTTTAAAAGCATTTGCTGCAAATGTATCTCGAACTTCGCACACTTGACTGCCATTCAATTTGCATAGGAAATTAGTTTGTTCGCTTTGAATTGAAGTTGGTCCCACGAGGCCAAACAAGGCCAAAAGTACTGAGGGTTAGCGGTGGCCCTAAAGGGGGGGAGCCGGGGGGGAAGTGCAGATAGCCCACACACACACGTTACCCAACTGAGTGTGTGTGTCTGTGGTGCCAGCTGTGTGTGTTTTGGGAGCACATTTATGCGTTGTGTTGCTGGCTTTTTGAATGTGAGAGCAGAGAGAGAGAGAGAGAGAGTATCCACCTTGTGCTTACACTGTAAGAAATAAAAGGTACTTTTTACATTAAAATAAATGGTATGGTATATTTTCTTATATTTAAACATATTGTTTTTCAATTTGTTCCATTGTTTTATTTGTTTCTAATTCATTTTATGGGTCATTCCTGATTGCTTTAATTAAATATAATTTTTATAATATAATTTTGTATAATATAATTTTGTATAATATAATTTTTTATAATATAATTTTGTATAATATAATTTTTTATAATACAATTTTTTATAATATAATTTTTTATAATATAATTTTTTATAATAATTTTTTATAATACAATTTTTTATAATATAATTTTTTAAATAATTCCTAAAATTTCTTCAAGTGTAAAAAAGGCACCAGCTGCCACGTTACATCTGAGTGTGTGTTGCGGCCTGTGTGTGTCTGCGTGTGTAGATTTTTGCATGTTGTGCGTTGCACTCCGGATCTTTTTGTTACTTAAGCAGACAACGAATGCGGCGGCGGGAAAATGGGTTTCCCTTGGCAGGAACAGGAGCAAGGACGAGGACAAGGAAGGATGCCAATGTAAGCACCTGCCTCTGGGACAGGACAAGTTGTGTTTCGAGGCTCTCTCTCCCTCTCTCCCTCTCTGGGGCCTGGCAATGAACACATGTATTCGCATTTTGGTCACATTAGCTTATCAAAGGTACAGTCGCAGCAGCAGCGATAATTAATCGATTAACATAACCGATAGCCATTAAAGTCAAAGGAAATCCTTTTGAACTCAATGGGGAATTGCAAGCCAATAAATGGAAATTAAAATATTTTCCTGCTAAGCTTCGGGTTACCTCACATTTCTGATCCTTTGCTAATTACTATGAATTTTCCAACCGAACCAGAAGATGCTGCACTTCAGGTCCTTATCGAATCCTGTTTGATCCTGCTGTGTAATTAATACAAAATTGCAATGCCTTGGATAAATTCATTAAGTAAATTAATTTCTTTGACATGAACTCAACTCTTTGACGGCCGTTACTTTGGCCAAAATTAATGTGATGAATTTCCAGCACGCACAGGATATATATTTACATGTATCCTTTACCTATATCCTTTACCTATATCCTTATATATATATATAGACACACACGCATGGTATGTGATTAAGCCTTGGCTACAAATAGCATGCCGCAAGCCTCCAGCTCGTCAACGATTTTCCCAGCTTGCGTCGGCATTACGACAAGCATTATATTGCCTCGGGGGCGTTGACAGCCCTTCAAGCCGCAGGGGGCGTGGCATTTTCCAACCCAACAACAAGACAGCCATGAAAATGGCTTAAATGGAAATTGCTGTACCACTCTCTCAATAGAAACGGGGGGAGAGTGGGACAGAGAGACAGTGGCAAACAGGTGCAGGTGGCCTGGGAATCGGTTTTTGGCATGTAATCCCCTTGTTGGGGTTAAGCGACAATCTCTGCGGGACTCCAATTCCCCAATTGCACCGGAATCAACGCCTCCCCCCCTGATTCGGTAAGCCCCGAAAACATGCATGTGTATAGACGTTAATCGAAAACACCTCAGGATCAGCGGAATGGCTTTTAGAGATATATATTCATTAAATGCAATATTTGGTAGAAACAAAGCCACAGTTTTGTTGGTTTTATTTAATTCGGAAAGAGTTTGGTGTACTTGTTATTACTATTACTATTGGGGTTCTGGTATTACTTGGTGGAGAAACTATTTTAAAACTTGTTGTAATTGTTGTTCTTGTTGTTGTGATTATTTTTCTGTTAATGTTGAAGCTCCCAGGAAGTAAGAGACCTTCGGTAACCATTGGTATGCCTGTTGGAGAACTTGTTGGTGTATGCTTAAGCTACGAATAGGAGATATATATTCATTAAACGCAATATTCGGTAGAAACAAAGCCTCAGCTTTGATGGTTGTATTTAATTCGGAAAATGTTTGGTGTACTTGTTATTACTATTACTATTGCAGTATCTGGTATTACTTGTTGGAGAACCTATTATATAAATTGTTGGAATTGTTGTTGTTGGAATCTTTTACTATTCGTGATTATTTTTCTGTTGATGTTGAAGCCCCCCTGAAGTAAGAGACCTTCAGTAACCATTGGGATGCCTGTTGGAGTACTTGTTGGTGTATGCTTAAGCTTCAGATAGGAGTAGTTACTAGCTCCTCAAAGTTACTGATCAATTACTACTTGTTCCACTTCCAATTATCGCGCTCCTTGTGGTGCTTTAGTTGATGAGACTGTTGGCTTTTTTAAGACTTCCACTCCCACACACACTTTCATGGTGCGCCCAATGGTTTCAATTTTCAACTAAGAAATTAAGATACATTCAGCTCGGTGAGGCAGGAAACAAATGGCTTTACATCCTTGTTCTTGTACTATTTTGTTGCATTATTTTTTGGTCGATTTCTTGGCGTTGTTGGATAGTACTTTATGTTGGTGTTGTTGTTGTTGCTGTTGGAAAATTTGTTGGAGTTGGGCCGGTGAGTGTGTGTTGCCTGCACCTGCCACTTTCTTGACAGCGACTTTGTTAGGTATCCGAGACAAGAACTCAAAATATTTATGAAGATGCTCGGCAAAGTTGAGCAGCACGGAACCCAGGAGCAGGAGCAGGGAGGCAACATGAAAACTTGTGGAAACAATCTGCCTGCCGTGAGCTACCCCCTAAAATATCTAGCCGGGCATATTGGCTTCCCCCTCGAAACTTTGCTCAGTTGTTTCTTCGGTCAGCAAATGAATGGTCGTGGTATTTAATGTCCATCGTCGGACCCAAAGAGGTCACCAAGTGGTCGACTCTATGTGTGTGTGGTGCAGATGGGCTTGCGGACCAACTTTTCGACACGAGTTTGTGTCTGCACATATATGTATGTATGTCTATATGCTGCATAGATGGACCGAGTGGAGTGGGTGTGGCGCCACATGTAGCAGGCAGTGGCAATGGCAATTTGAAATTTATGCACAAGTTGCAGTTCAACTGACAAACAAGCACATAAATCAATTTATCGGCCCGTGCGGGGTGTCCACCTAGGCGTGTACATGCTATTTGCTACAATTGTTTTCAAAATATTAGGTTTACAAAGTAAATGGGATTTTTATTGGGAGAACACATTAGAAGTTGTTGTGAAATGTAATTCATTTTGTAGGATATTAATTATTTATCATACCAACACTTCTTCTCCACTCTTTATCCTTTTGCCAAGCCTGACAAATGACTTTCCCTAAAACCTTGTCGAGAACTTTGCCGATCACCTGCATCAATACCTTCTTTAAAACGTTTTTCCAACACCTCCTCCAATGCTTTTTCCAACACATTTTCAAATAAGTTCTCCAACGACTTTTCCGAAACATTTTCTAAGCTTCTAGGCTTTTTCCAACACTTTTTCCAAGGCCTGTTCTAACATTTCAATGCATTTTTCAACACTAGACAATTAAAATACTTTAAAATAGTCAAAACACATACTCTTCAGTGCTATTTACTTGGCCACCGTTGTCCAACGATTTTTAAAGATTTTAAAGATTTTGCCAACACTATTTCCGAGGCTTACTCCAGCACATTCAATGCTTTCTCCAACACTTTTCAATAAGTTCTCCAACGATTTTATTGAAACATTTTCTAAGAGCTTTTTCCAACACTTTTTTCAAGGCCTGCTCCAGAACATTTAAAGCATTTTCCAACACTAAAAAAACAAAATACTTTAAAAAAAGCTAAAATACAAACTTTTCAGTGCTATTGTCTTGGCCACCATTGTCTTCTGTGGCGCTTACAACTCGAGGGCACAATTATTGAGATTTGTTTCGGCCATACAACAACTTGGCCAAAACTGCTCTTATTCGGTTATTGGCCACTAGGTGGCGGCGCCCACAATGCAAATGGAAATCGATAAAGTTTCCAGTTTCCCCGACACACAGAGCCGCAAAACCATATATATACACATCAAGATATATATATACATTCACTTGTATATATATTTTTGGCTAGGGGAAATGCTGAGGTTCGAGAGTCAGCCTGTTTTTTAGGTCCTGCTGCCAACGCCGTTGGCTATTTACAATTTGCTTTTGATTTGTTTCATCAACTTTCATTAAATTTTATTAAATTTTAATTGCCATGTTTACATAGCCGCCTCCTCCGCCTCCTCCTTTTGCTGCCCATTTCCCGCCAACGCTTTTTGTGTGTGTCTGTGACTTTTGGGTATTTTCGGGGTGCTTGTTGCTTTTCTTCTAAAACTTTTCCTTCGAAAAATAAATGGCAAAATATTTGTTTAGTAGCGCAAAACATGGTAAAATATGTCAATAAATTGCACATTGGTACGTGCTTAAATTAAATATTCTGATCAGTAATAATATTTTTAAATACATTCTTCATTTCCATAAACGTTCGTAATTTGATTAAAATTTTAGCATATCGGTAGAGAATTTTGTTAAAAAGAAAAAAACGGTTGGGTTACAAGAAAAAACAGCAGGACAAAAAAGTAGCTGCGTAATAAACCAGAATAAATATCAGAAATACATAAAGGCACAAAAAGTGGCGGAAAAAATGTCACAGAAAAAAAATTGCTAAATATTTGTTCAGTAATGCAATAATGGTAAAAATATGTCAATATATACAATTCGCATGTCAAACAAAAAGCCATTCAATAGTCAGGTCCGATTTAACATTTTAAGCGTACGTAATTTGATTTGGAAAAATGCTTATAAACGTGACATTTTAAGCATTAAAAAATGCACAGCTAAAAATAGTCCTTAGTTAAGCATTAAAACAGGGAAGTGCTAGGGATAAACCCCTGAAAGTCTTTCCAAGAAGACATTGATTCGGTGCGTAGCCAGGAAGGACGATGATTAGCTCCATCTCCATCTCCATTTCCATTTCCATTTTTAGCTGCAGCTCCTTTTCACTCGTTCGCCTTTGCCGGCAAGCAATTAAATTTTAATTACACTTTTAGCGTTTGGCCCCCGCTAACAAGCTACGGTTCCTGCAGGACCTACAGGAGTCTCGTTTTAATGACAATTTATCGCCTTGGATGTCAGGTGGGCAGGCTCTAGGCGACGAGGTGCGTTTCGTTGCAAATTAGCTGCTGCACTTTTTCCACCAGTATTTTTCCAACGGCCAACGCGTCGTATCCGCAATAAATAAATCTGTTGTAATTAAAGGCGCCGCGCCCTCTGCAACATAGCCTCAACTGTCATCCGCAATTTACGTGCCGGGAGAGGACTCCCTCTCCCTCTCTAGGTGTATCCTGTCCCGCCGAGTCCTGCTCACTCGGTCGTGCTGTTACCCATCGCCAATTCCGTTTTGTTGTCCTGGCAGCGGCGGCGCACAAAATTCCTAGCTATAAATTACTTTGTTTCCCAGGAATTTGCCCAAAAAAAAGAAGAGGAAAAATTGTATATCAAGCTGAAGGAAGCCGAAAATGTCCTGGAGAAACAGTCAAGAGATGTGATCTTTGAGGGATAAAAAATGCAGACAAATCAAGGATAACAATTCAAGGTTAATTATAAGAATATTTATAACAAGTTTTTGAGACTTGTTAGATTAAGAACACTTCAAAAATAATATTTACCTTAACTTTAATAATTTTTCTATATTATTTTCAAGCTCTCTGAGTAATCTAAACAACCCTCACAGTTAGAGTATATATTCCATAGATCGACGGCTAGCTTAAATATCCACCTGGGAGATCGGCGACGGTCGGGTATAGCCATTATTTCATTTTTGCTTTGGCGCAAAGATAACGCAAACAAAAAGCAAGCCAAAAACAACAACAAACTCGCCCGGCAAAAGGCCAAAACGCGTCCATAAATTGCGGAATGAAAGCGGTGCCCCCCCAGGGGGGGCGCCGATACAGAACCAAAAAGGACTTGGAGTCCGCCGAAAATTCGAGAGAGAGTGGAGACGGAGGGCTACGGAGGGGATATTTATTCATTTCTCATATCGAAGTGCGTTTTGGGGATTAGTTTCGCTCTTTTTTCACTTCTACAAAATGAAGTATGAGCCAGGTATTGCCCAGGTGGAAAAGCCACAATGATTGCAATATGGTTTCAAAGGGGTTTTGCTACAGCCAAAGAAAGGGTTATGGAAAGAGTTTAAAGGGATTTAGTTTGGGTTTGGGAATTTAGGAACTGGAAAAGAAAATAATTTGTTACTTAAAAACGTTAAAAATAATGTTAAATGATACTTATAAAGCTTTTAAAGAAAGACTTTACTTTCAAAGCTGTTTTCATTCCCCAGAAAAATCTGTAAACTAAACTTAAACTCAGTTATCGATCATGTGTGTGGAAAGTTAGCTGTAATATTTCTTTATTTTCCTTGTATTGTTCGCTCTCTCTCTCTGCCTTTTCCCAGCCTGAGCTTTTCCCCCTTTTCCTTTTTTTATAAAGTTCTTGCTTCTTTCAAATCGCTGCTTCTCTGAGTGCTTGCCTGAAGTTTTTTCACACTTTTGCCCGCTCCAAGTGCAAGGCAATGTCCTTGAGTGGCAGGATGCATGACAGATGGCCACGCCCAGTGGAAATGATATCATTTGTACTTCGCCATCGCCAACGATTCAACGTTGTTTTGTGTTGCATACTTTGCGGCCAACAATGGCGCTGCAGGAGGCTGCCGCTGGGGGCGTGGGGCGTGGCCACGCCCCTCGGTACACGGTAAATATCAATGGGCCACCATGGCAACGTGATTGTCCGCTTCGCAATAAGCCTTTGAGGCATGCCCCCGCCTTTTATTTATTACAACCTTTTCGCGTCATTTTATTGCAATGGAAAAACGGTACAGAAACTGTCAATATTGACGCGACTTTGGGTGAGCGCTATAAATAAATTGTACACTTTTTTCCATTTAAAAAAATATTGCAGTTTGCTGTGCTTTAGTTGCTTTTGTGTCAGAAAGAAGTTACAACATTTATTACAATAAATGTGGGAGAGATAGGGAAGGACTTGGACACTTTAGCTTAACTTCAACGTAATGTGTGACAAGATGTGACATTGGATGGTCACACTGGTCACTGAAATCACTGATTGGTCACACTACAAATTATATTTTTCATTTTAAACAAACCTTTTAATACCATTTTATTAAAATGATATTTAAACCTCCGTTTATATGGAATAACTGGCTCCCTTTGGGATGAAACAGCTCCTGACATATAGTATATATTTTACACATTACCCTATGGTCACAATGGTCACCAAAAATCATAGCTTGGTCACACCACAAATTTTAGTTTACATTTTAAAGTAATCTTTGAATATTATTTAATTTAAAAATAAGATTTATTGAACCTGTTTTTATATAGAACAACGAATTCCCTTTGGGATGAACCCCACTCCTGACATGTACATATTCTACAGATCACCCTATGGTCACACTGGTCACCACAATCACTGCTTGGTCACACTAAAAATTTTAGTTTATATTAAAAACAAACTTTTTAAGATCATTTTATTGAAAAGTATCATATCTTAAACTTCTTTCATATCGAATATCAAACTTCCCTCGAAAGGAAACAACTCCAGACATGTAGTATATATTTTTCAGATCTTCCTAGGCTTTTTCTTTCAGTGCCGCAACTCGATTTCTGTGAAAGGGCCAAAAGAGGAACACGAATGCTCTTAATGGCTCGCGCAGGCTTCGTCACTTAGTTTGCCATTTGGCTGCCAGCTTAGTTTAATGTTTTCACCCCACGCCCCCTTGAACGCCCTCTTTTAACCCCCTAATGCCCCCTCGCCAGTGTCGCTGTCTTGGCCAAGGCTAAAGTGTTTTTGCTGCTCTTGATTGACATGATATGATGACAGCCCCGGGGGGGGCCTTCGGGTGCTGCCAGGATGTGGCAAGCAGTCAGGGAGACGTGGCAGCGTCCTGTCTCTCTCTCCTTTGGCTTCGATTTGATTTGGCTCTCGCTTTTGGCCGATCAATGGCGTTGAGCCAAAGTCAAATTGCTGCTTGACCCGGGGACAGGGGGCGATATTCGAGAGACTTGTCGGGGAAATTATGTTGTGGCTCCTGCCAGGATAAAGCCAGGACTGCTAGCCGGTAATTGAAACGTGCTTCGTGGCTCATAAGGATGGAGCTTAATTATTATTTTCCATGAAGAAGCATAGATACATACATTTCATTTGAATTTTATGATAAAGTTAAGTTGTTCCTTAAAAATTCCAAAAAAGAAGTGACTTAAAAAGCTTGTTAATGAGTAAACAAGGAACCTTCTTATAGTTATCTTTTGAGTATTAAAAGGATAAAGAATGAAGGATGCAGAATGGGGTTTTGCAAAAGTTCTTGTGGCTTTGCTTTTCAATTTGCATTTTCCGCTATCTGTTATCTGTATCTGCATCTATGTATCTGCGTGTCTGTGTCTCTGATGATTGCTTATGTATCTGCTTGTTGTTTCGATTAAAGGATTTCCGCCGCTGCTCCTGCTGGTCGCCAGGCTCTCTGCCTGCTTGCCTGCTTGCTCCTCCTGATTAAGCATAATTTATGTTGGCCAAGTGGCGACCATTAGCGCTGCGTCGCCATCGCTGGAGCCGGAGTCGGTGCCGTGTCCTGTCCATGATAAATGCGTCGCATTAGCGTCCAATGCCAGCCAGCGATAAATCGCTCGCCCAAGTCCCTGTCCCCGTCCCTCCACTGTATTTGCCGATGTTTGGTTAATTTCGCTGCGGGAATTTTAAATCATCTTTAAATTAGGGTCATGCTAACTCAATAAACCAAGTGCCGAGCTCCTGTTCGTTCGTCCTCTTTCTGCACTAATTGAGTTGCAGATACACACACTCGCACACACATTTGCCACAATTTGGCAAACAAATCACGTAGCAACCGGCAGGGCTCTCTCCTCAGCTCATCCCTCTCCTGCTCCCTGGCCGAAGGCCATTACACATGGCTCCTCATTTGGTCGCCATCGCCATTGCATTCCCTGATTTCGCTGGGGGACAGCTACTGCTCCTCCTCCTCCTGCTCCTTCTCTGTCGTTTTGGTGGTTACAAAATATATACGAAACAGATGTGCGGATGAGTAAGTGCAACCGTATTCCACACACTTAATTGATTCAGCGAGAAGCCTCGAAGCCATCGGTCAAGGAGAGAGTTCTCATGTTTTTCTCTTTTTTTTTTAACGTTTAATTTGTAGATTAGCAAGGGATATATACGAAATTATAATCATAAATTAATGTTATATATATTTTTTATGTAATATCTGTGATTTTGTGATTCTATTAACGAGTAAGCAAGCGAAGCAACGAGTAAAGAGTAACATGTTAAAGAAAAGCGAGAGTCCTCGTGTTTTTTTCTTTTTTTGTAACTTTTAATTTATCGATTAGCAAGGGATTTAGTGATATATTAATTATATATTTTCTTTTACATAATATCTGTGATTTTAGAGAGTAAGGAAGCGAAGCAACGAGTAGAGAGAAAGCAGCGAGAAGCCTCGAAGCTATCGAAGGTCCTCATGTTTTTATTTTTTTACGTTTAATTTATAGATTTGCAAGGGATTTAGTCAAACATTTATTATATATATATATTTTATATAAAATCTGTGATTTTCTACGAGCGAGTAAGCGAAACAACGAGTAAAGAGCAACGAGATGCTTAAAAAGTCAATTACCTTGTTAAAATCGAACAAAATTTTGCATAAATATTAAGGATTAATTTATATTTTTTATAATATCTCTTTTTTATCTAATATTTGTAATTTTTTAAGAGCGAGAAAGCGAAACAACGAGTAAAGAGTACCGTATTAAAATTCAGCGAGTAGTCTAGAAAGTCCTCTAACTTTTTAAAAACGAAATAAAACTTGCATACCATCTAAGACTTAATTTCTCTTACATTTTCTAGTTAACCACTTGCTCCCGATCTTATCAATTTCAAGGTGCAACATAAATCGCAGTATCTTAACGGCCGATGCCTTTTATGACAGCGAACTATACCGTTATTCTTCGAGCTCAAAAATTTACATTTATTTAATTTGCTGCTGCGGCCCCGCGAAATGCAAATTCAGTCGTTGCAATGCGAAAATTCTCGCTTGACTCTTTTTCTTCACTCGCTTTTCACTCGATTTTTCCCCACTTCTCTCTCTCTCTCTCTCTCTTTATTTTTGGTCTGCGTTAATGCATATGCATGAGACTTAAGCAGGGGCCACGCCTTGAAGTGCGGAGTGCGGGTGCTGCCGCTGCCGCTGCCAAATTATCGACACTTAAAATGTTGCAAGCGTCGCTTGTTTGCAGGACTCTCTCCCAGGCTCCCTTTAAGCCTTATTTCCTCTTTATTCCCTTTTTTAGTCCTCCCCCGCACCCCCCTCTTGGGTCTGCATCCGCTTCATCTTCGTCGGGCCGAGTGTCGTTGTCCTGCCAAAGGATTCCCGGCGACGTTTATGTAATCTTAATGTTTATGCAGCTTATGCTTCATAAATTCGCCACCATTCCTCCTCCTCCTCCGACCCCTTGTCGTCGAAATCACCTCCAATCCGTAATTCCCAAGCCCCCAGCCCCCTGCAGCCCCCATTAAAAGACCGCCCCTTCCCCCCCTCCAAGCCAGCGCCAGTGCTTTTGGCGCCGCGACGTCGTCTTCCGGTGGCATTTTGCTTCAGGAGCAGGAGCAGGAGCAGGAGCTGGAACTGATGTGCTTTCTCTCCATTTTATACCCTCGGCAGTTCGGTAATTTGGCCCAAAAAAACTTTGCAGATTCCATAGAGCCAGAAAGCTTATGCCGTCCAAATAAAATATGAAAGCTTAAAGTGTAACACCTTTAATTACTTTTGTGGCGCAAATGAATAAGTTGATAGTTTTGAAATCGAAGAAGATATCAGTGAACCGTTTGGGGTTTGATTTATAAGAATATAGTTATTACAACTAATTCATTTCAAGTCTTAAGTCTAAACTAACTTCAGAATAAATTAGTTTTAATAACTATATTCTTATAAATTATTATTATATTATTATTATTTTTATTATTAATTATTTTAAACAATAAAAACTAGTTGAAACAGTGAAGCAGCTTTGAGTTTAAGCCGGACAACACTGCGTATGAGTGATCTGCGAGTTAAATGTGCCTTAGATTAGATTTTAGACATATGTAAAAAGCTGGTTTAAAATAATTTATTTGCATTGCAAAAAAAAATATATATTTATTAAAATAATAAAAACATATTTTCAACCTAGTTAAGTTAAGAAAATAATTGTAAATTTGACTTTAACTCCATTTTATATAAAGTTTTTAGGCTAGTTTTTAGATAGTTGCTTAAAACTTACAAATTGTCTTATTAATCCAAAAAATTTAATTGCAAAATAATTTATAATCAAATTTAATTTGACTTTAACTGCATTTTCAAATAAGTATTTGGGAAGCTAGTTGCTTGAATGTTTTAATTATCAACATCTTTATTAATCAACAACATTTAATTGCAAAATAATTGTTTATAAAATTTAATTGGACTTTAGATTCATTTTAAATAAAGTTTTTAGGAAGACACTTGCTTAAAATATACAAATTATATTATTACTCCACAAGAAATGCATTGCAAAGTAATTAACAATAAATAAGACGTTTTTTTTTGTATAAACATATACATTTTATACATTTTTGTTTTATTTTGAACAATTTTTAGCTGTAGTTCCTTGTGTTATTAATCCACAAAAAATAATTGCAAATAAATTAACCATAAATATAACATATTTTTGTATATAATTATATAATTTTATATACATTATTTTGTATTTCTAACTCTTTATAAATCTAAAACTAACTATTATATTTTATATTTAAAGGGTAGCTATAGTTCCTCTTCTCGTTCTTTTGTTAGCCATTCATTTTGTGTGTGTTTTCTTCGCTTTTCATACTTTTTGTTTCCTTTTTTTTGTGCACATCCGTTGCCATTTGTGCCATTTGTTTATTGCCAGTTTCATTGCTTCATTGCGAAGGTTGGCTACGGGGCTGCTGCGCTTATCTGGGGCCCCCCGGAAAAACCAGCTCCTCCTCCAGCTCCTGCTCGTCCTCCGTGTCCATGTCCTTTGCCATCTTCCATCTTCATCCGCAGCTCGTTCGCATCGCTCCTGCTTTATTTTGGCTGATGGAAATATTTTTACGACAAGTTTTTCGCGAAGATTTGCAACATTTGCAGAAAAACAGGCAGCCAAAAAGGAAGTGGAAATGGAAGTGGAAGTGCCACTGGATGTGGAATCAGCGCAAAAAGTCCTGCCAGCAGCCAGGGTCCAAAATGAAACGCACATTCTGGCCATAAAACGCTTAACGTTGATGCGTTCGCTTTGATCGACCTCTGACCCGGGGACCACCGCTGGCCAGAGAGGAAGAGGAAGAAAAAAAAAACAAAAACGGACACCGACGCATCCGGAGGATGTTGTCAAGTTTTATGTTTAACATCGCTCTCTGGCAACGAGCGGGAGAGTTGTACTGAAAATGGCATGGAATTCCTCGTTCATGAATTTTGCATGCGCCAACAGAATGCAAAATTATAATTAGGCAGCCGAAACAAGAGAGAGGGAAATAGATACCCGATTCGCTTTTCCCCCTTTTTTTTTTGTACCCGCATTTTCCTCTGCTTTCCCCCTCTGCCCCCACATTTACCACATTCCCTGGATTTTGCCTGTCAGGACGCGTTTTTCGGACGCTTTCAGAGTCCATGCACGTTCCGGCATAAAGTACATTTTATTAGCTTGCCTTTTGCATTTGGCGTTACGGCGTTACGGCGGCGGATCCAGTGGTTCCACTTGGTTCAGTGGATCTAATGCATGCAATTAGTGTGACCAGGTTTTGGAATTTTTGAGAAGAAGAGAGAACAAAAACTACTAAGTTCTCTTTAATTTATAATTATTTGATAATAATGAATTAAAATACAGAAACTAGTTTAAAAAGTTTGCATAACAATATAAATAAAAAGTAAGAAATTGAGAAAAAATTTGGATAAAAATACAAAGAGGACAAAAAGTCCGAATTGCTAAAATGAATTTAGAAAAAATGTATAAAAAAGATTATTAATATTATTAAATTCAAGTAAGGTTAAAAACTCATGCCAAATAATATAAAAACGTTAACTTTAAAACACCAATGTGACCAAAGCATAAAAGTTAAATCAAAGAATCTAATAATTAAATTACTTAATTTAAGAATAATAATTCAACTAAAGAAATAAAATCAAAGTTAAGCTTAAAAGCCATTGTATAGTGAAAACTAGTGTGACCAGTCAAAGCAAATACAAGAAAACAATGTGACCAGAACCCAAGTAAATAAAGTTTGAAAGAAAAAGTTGTTCCAACTTTAGCTTAGAGCTAAACTGCTTACTTAAATGCAATTTAAATATATTTAATCATTAACTACTGCCATAAATCCATCTTCTTCCTAAAAAAAATATATATACATATATTTCTGATCACTTTTAGCCTGATTAAAACAAAGAGTTTCTACTGCTACTATTTTTTCCCCCTTATTACATGATTTGATTTGCAATCGTTTCTGGTTTTTTCTGCGTCCCGCTGACAACGCTGCGTATGCGTAATAATTTTTTAGTTGTGCCACACCCGCCGCCAATGCAAATAAATATTCAATTGCAAATGGGGGCAGCAGCCCACACCCCTTCTTTTTTCTCTGTCCGGGGGGGCAAGTTACACGCGAAGCGGACGCGCTCAAATTGCAAATTGCGCTCGTTTACAAGCGAAATAAATGCGCGCGCGCCTCTGCCATTTGGCAAAAGTCAGCCACAGCCGGATCCTGACCCACCGCATTCGCCAGGACTCCATTCCGCCATTCCCCTTCCCCCCTCCGCTGCCATTAGAAAAATGAAGCGTCGTGCCGCAAAAGACAACTTGGTCGGTCGACTTGGTTGGCATTTTTGTGTTGCGTGCTTTTCGGGGCGCGTAATTAGATAAGCAGCCGGTCGTCTAGCCCCTCCCCCTGCCCACTGCTCCTGCATTTTCCCCTAAACACAAAAAAATAAGAGAGAGAGAGGGGGGAAAACCCCAGCTAACCAACAGGAACGTTGTCACAACAAGCCGCTGACAGATGGAGCGTCATAAAAGCGGCAGCAACCTCAACCTCAACTCCCAGCAACAATGCGCCGCAAAATGTCTGAGGTTAAGGGGGAGTGGGGGGAGGGGGGAAAAAGGTGGAAAGGTGGCAAAGGAAAAGCGGAAAACGAAGGAGCAGCTAGCGAGGGGACCAAAGCTGCCGGGGATTTGTCACGTGGCCAGCAAACGCACCTGGGGACAAAGAGGCGGACAAGGACACAACATGCAATTATACGCAATCAACATAAATCATTCAAATTGCCGCACACACACACACGCACACACAGAGAGAGGCGAAGGATAACAAGAAAGAATGCCTTGGACAGGAGGCAAGGACAAAGGATTACCCAGTAGACAGCACAAGTTAGGTGAACTTTAAGAGAGTTTTGGAAATAATTGAAGAATATATGAAATGAGGATTTATTATTGCCAAAAAATAGCAAAATCAATAAATAATAAAATTGAAAAATAAATAAATAATAAACAATTAATAAATAATATAAATGAAATAATAAATTTGAAAATAAAATTCAAAAAATATTGCTAGAATTTTGTTAATTACTTAAAAAATAATAATAAGCTTTTTACTTTTATGTCAACTGCAAGAGTTTTGGAAATAATTATGGAATACATGAAATGCGGATTTATTATTGTTAAAAATAGCTAAATTAATAAATAACAGAATTAAAAAATAAATAAATAATACAGAATTATTAATAAATTTGAAAATAAATTCAAAACACACTCCCAGAATATATTTTTATTACTTAAAAAATAATAATAAGCTTTGTACTTTGCCAAAATCAAATAAATAAAAAGAGAAAAAGATCATTCTTTAGTTAAAGCTAAAAAATTACAATTTCTTCCCCTTTTTTCCTCAAACTAAAATCCCCTAAAGGACATATCCTTTCCCAAAATAAAGGAACACTTCACAGGGGGCGGCGTTTTTGGGGCGTGGCACCCCCAACGTTGACGTTGGCTCTTGGCTAATTTGCAATTGAAATGCCCAAATTCTGTGGGCTGGCCGCATTACGCATACGCCGTGTTGGCTGCGTGGCAAAGTCTCCTTAAACTTGCGCCGCTGTCCATTCATCTTCATCGCCCACCAGCTCCTTCCCCTCGTCTAAAAACTCGGCTGACAAATGCCACGGGGGCACGAGAGTTGCCACAGGTCGAGTGATATTATTTTGCAGAGGACGAAAGGAGTTTTTGGGGAATTAAAAGAAAGAAAAGTGAAAATACAACAAGGAGTTAAGAGAAAAACATACTTTCACTTGCTGGAAAATGTTTTAAATCTCTTAATTATTTATAAAGAGATTTCTGTTAAATAATATAAAATCTTAGACTAAAATATTACCCAAAAATTATCCAAATATTCTGAAGCAATAAAAAACCCTTTTTCCGATTTAATAATCTTTGTTTTTATGAAGTATTGTATAGCTTTCGATACATCGTCTGGATAAGCGCGTTGCGCGTTTCACGAATAATCCTCGGGGAGATGGTGCCAAAAACAATTATGGGAAGTCCTCCAGAGACCAGAAAGTTCAACCAGTTTTTCTCACTTTTCCATCATCATCGAAGCTAAACATCAATATTTTTTTGTGTTTTTCGTTTAAGCTGTTGTATTGGTGTCTTGGATCCTGGATTTCCTTGGGTATTATATCATAAAACCCGAACTTACAATTTTGGAATACGGTTTCTTTTTCTTTTTTGTTTTTTTTGTTGTTTTTTTTGGTTGAAAATCGTTCGAACATTTGTGGATTTTCAAATGGTTTTTCAATGGATATTCCGGGGGGGACTTCTTGTGTAGTTTATAGTTTTTGCTTTTGCCAATATCCAAAACCCTTCACACTTAATCCCTTAATCGAGAAGCAGCTCCATGGGCACATCGTAGACCTCGGAGATCTGGAGTGTTGTGTAGGCAACGACGCCGCTGGGACAGAAGGCCATCGCCTCGTCCAGCGTTATCCATTTGGAGTAATCCTCGCCGGCATAGATCACATGCAGATAGATGATACCATTGAAAATTGCATGGGTTATAATGCCCATTATGTTGGTGGAGCTGCCGCCGCCATTTCCATTTCCATTTCCGTTTTCATTACCTTCTCCAGAGTTGTCACCGCCGTTGGCGTTTCCGTTCAAGTTAACGGTTCCAGTTCCAGTTCCGCCTCCGCTTCCGTTTCCGCTTCCTGTTCCGGCAATAACGTTGGCACTTGGTGTAACGGCAACTCCGCCATTGCCAGGATTAACGCCGACGCCTACGCCGACGCCATCGCCGCTTCCATTGCCGCTCGCATTGTAATCGCTGGCAGTGGCCGGATTTAGATTGATGACCATCCTGGCAGGATACTAGAATATTAACTGGATAAATCAGGGATATTAATACAATATCGATCTCTTACCTGACTAGAAAAATTATCAAAAAGAATAAAGTGGAAGAGATGTTTTGGATTTTGAGGCTGCTGCCGGAAGATCCGATCCTCTCGGGGATCTCCCTCTCTCTCTCTTGCTGTCAGTCCCCTCGAATATCCTTGAACTTAAACCGGTAAATTTTTTCGTGTCCTTTTTTTTAGTTCGATTTCGTCCTGTGGCAACGGGTCACTTTCACGGATCTAGCTTTCACGCGCGCCTCACACACACGCGGCAGCGAACTCTTCATTCAACGGACTAAATACTTGACTTGACTTGATTTTTGTTTCCCGTTCGATTCGTTTTCTTTTATTTTTTCGAGTTTTTTTTTAAATATTTTCTTATTTTTTTGTTTTTTGGTAAATTAAACGCTGGTTGTGTGTGTTGCCTGTGTGTGTCGAATTGTGTGTGTTGACTACCTGAAAATTCCATAAAATTGTAATGACAGCGGCAGCGAAGGTAAGGTGATAAAGGGAGAGAAAAAGGCATTAAATTATAACAAAATATGGAAAATATATAATATATTTAATGGAAAATAAGTAAAAGAAAATATATAAATGAAAGTAAATGCTCAAGAATATATAAAGAAGTTAGAAGCTAAAAAAACATATCCTATGAAAGCAACTTCCTGCCCTTTTAAGCTTTATTTTTGGCAACTTAACAATAGCTTGGCAGCACACTCCCAACTTTCCCATTCATGCTCAGATATATCTACGTAGTAGATTCCCATTTTCCATTATCCTTTTCCCCGTTGCCAGATTATTTTTGCCAGCAACAAATGAAGCGCGAAGCAAATGAAACTCAAACCTCGCACACGGCAAAAGTTGTTGACATGGCAGCATCCTGCCACCTGCAATGCCTCACCCGAGCTTAGCTGCTTTATTTATAGCGGAAAATGCAGTAGCGGAAAAGCGGAAAAGCGAACAAGGGGGAGGGGGGTGAAGAGCTTAAGTCGAAGCAACGGCAGCCCCAACGCAATTAAATCGCATTCGCTGTGTGTGGCGAGCAAATAGGAATACGACTCCCGAATCCGACTCCCGGCCAGAGACAAACAATCAAACGGAAATTAATTGCGGGATGTGTGAAAAGTGAAAGGCAAAAGCTGCTCGGTAAATGATTGTCGAGCAGCGACAGCGACAGCGACAGCGAGAGCGATGCGACTTTTCCCCTCAGTCAAGCTATCAGCTTTCCATCTCTGCTCGCGCTTAACCCCTGATTGATAGCTGGCCAAGCATTGGAGCGTTGGCTCTTGCCCTCTTGCCAGCTGAGATGTCCCAGAAAAGTCAACAGAGAGGAGCGAGTAAGCAACGAGCAGACGAGTAAGCCGAATGACGAGTAAGCACAATGACAAACAAGCAAAAAGCTAGAAGAACAACGAGCTAAGACGTTAAGGAGAAACGAGCAAGAATTTGTTTAAGATGGTGAAAAAGTATCCCGCTCATTAAAATGAGCGAGTAAGCTACAAACCAACAACGAGTAGACGAGCAAGCAGAACAATAAGTGAACGGCGAGTAAAGAAGACGAGCAAAAAATAAGAAATTTCATAGAAGCAAGAGCAAAAAACGAGTAAAGACGACGGGCGAGAGAAGAAGTAATCAGTAAACATAACAACAAGTAAGCAGAACAACAAGGGAGCAGAACAACGAGCAAGCAGAACAACGAGCTAGCAAAACAGCGAGTAAAAAAGACAAGCAAATACGTAGGGAAGTAAATTTTAATAAAGCGTTTCTTTACATATTTCAAAACTTGCATTTGTAGATTTTGACATGTCGATTCT
The DNA here is from genome assembly GCA_008042575.1 of Drosophila watanabei. NCBI lineage: Eukaryota > Metazoa > Arthropoda > Insecta > Diptera > Drosophilidae > Drosophila > Drosophila watanabei. The sequence goes on from VNJS01005132.1 coordinate 25,245, forward strand.
TTACATATTTCAAAAATTACATTTTTAAATTTAAAATTTAAAAAAATATATTTTAAATAAGCCAAAATGTACTATTACATATTCCCAACCGCACTTTCCCTATAAACCCCTAATATTTTGCCCCGCAGTGTACATAACACATTCTGCAAACTCACTCAAACTTATGTTAAACACAAAAATGTTCCAATATCATGTCATGATGATGGGTTTGCTTCACCCAAAAATTCATTGAGCCATCGGCCGAAAGCTTAATTAAGACATCGTTACGTGCACTTTTGTTCTCTTTTTATTATTTTTTTTTTTATATTTTTTTTTTTTTGTGCGGACAATGAGGCCACGGACTCCATGGCCCCTTGGTCCTGATCCGTAACCTTAACCGCATCCGCATCCGGCTCATAATAAGGCGCCTCATTGGAGCGACAAGTGAGTTAAATCTTCATGAAACATTTGACAGTTTCCCAGGAGAGATGGGGAGGGGTTGTATTACACACACACACCGCACACTCAGCTCAGGCACACCACCTGCTGCAGTCACACTCACTTCATAACGCTGTCAAGGCCTGAGGAGCGATGCTGAAATATTGAAGCTGCGAGGCCCTTAAATATTCACGAGTTCACGTGGCCTGAAAACCGTCGAAATGCAGTCAGTCATCGTGACAATTTGCTGGAAAATCAACCGTTAAAATAACTGAATTCGGAATCCTTTTTCCTAGAGTCCTTCCCTATGCAAACCGAGTGCTGTCAGGGGGCAAGTTCAACGACTGGCACAAATATGTGGAAATCTAAAAACAATCCCGAACCAGGGTAGCCACCAACATAAACAATTTATGGACAACAAGGCAGCCAGGACTCTTTTTTCTATTTCGAAAGGAAGGGTAAGAGCAGGACGAAAAAAGACAGCGAAAGTAGCTTTGGCTTGCAGCTCTAGCTAACTTTTAGCTCAGCTTGTTAGTTAAGCGTAAACAAGGGGCGGCAAAGTGGGCCCAGAAAGTGGCTGAAAAAGTGGGCGGAAAGTACAAGAAAAGTGGGTGGAAAAAGGGCGAAAAAAGTGGGCGGAAAATTGGGGTGTATAAATGGTAGTAAAAAATAGAGCTTGGGTCATTTGAATGCATGTTTGGATGGACAGACCTCGGACCTCGGACCTCCATCGATGATAAGCGAGAAGTCAACACGAACGCTCTCTTGGAGCTTTGCAGAAAATGGCGAAAATGGTGAAGAGGGGGCGTGACGCCAGGTGGGCGGTGGGCGAAGGCGGTCAGCATTTGGCGGCATTGTGTTTGTATTTGCGGTGGCACAGAGAGACGCAGAGAGTCAACGCCAATGGTAAATATTTAGCTCTCGGCTGCACTTGAGATTAACTCGCACACAGAGGATGCAGTGCTCTGTGTGCTGCACTCAAAAAAATAATATAATAATAATAAAAAGAAGAACAAAAGGAAGCTAAATAACAGCAAGTTTCAGTTATTTATTATATTTATATGTAAAATGAGCTACAAACTTTCTTTGCTTTATTTTGCTTTACAACTAAGCTCGATCTTTCTTCTCACTTCTTTTATAAATAGTATTTCTCTCAGTGCATTGCTCAGAGAGTCCTGCAAAAAAAGGGACAAAAAGCAAAGTGAAGCAAAATACAAACACACTCAAAAGTGAAAATGGAAAAAGTTTCAATGGTTTTATCATGTTTACTTTTATTTGTGTCACTGAGTGGTTGTATAAGCCCCCAGCCCAGGGGTCAGGGGTCAGTCCAGGGGCTAAGCAAACACAGACAGCAGCGAGGAGCACGAGCAGGGCATGGACACAGGACCTGAAGGGAGTCACATAAGAAGCGTATGTTCAACACACTCGAGGGAGATCACTGGCTGCCGTGAAGTGCCCGACAAGTGACAGCACTGGATTTCGATAAGGACACACACACATACACAAATACAGAGTGTCCTTGCTGTACATTGGGGCGGTGTCCTGGTGAGCCCCGGCTGAGCCCCGGCGCCTTGGCTTAACTCCACGACGGCCATCGAACTGCAAAGGACCCCCGGTTTTGCCGAAGGACCATCCCTTGGCCGCTCGCCTAATCAGCTGCTAAGCCCAGTCCTGGCGCCAGGACAATCCCCGAGAAACCATAAAGACTCGTGATGCTTTCAAGCTTTTCCAAGCTGCGATCTTGAGCCTTTGTTCAAGGAAATGTTTAAAAAATTATAGAACTATCTTTAAAAAGCTTAAAATTTAATTTAAAAAATAACTTTAAATTCCAGAAAATTATTAAAATGTAATTTTACACTTTGACGCTTTTCCAAGCTGCGATCTTGGGCCTTTGCTAGAAGAAATGTTTAAAAAATTATAGAACTATCTTTAAAAAGCTTGAAATTATATTCAAAAAATAACTAAAAATTCCCGAAAAATATTAAAATCTAACTTGCAAAGTTAAAGTCTTCCTTAAATTACCTAAAAATAAGTCAACTTCCTCTTCCAAATATTTTGAATAATTAATAAAAACCTGCTTAATCGATAGTTATTTAATTTGAATTTTCCTTAAGCCAACTTTCCCTTGGGGCAACTTTTCCTTGGCATTAAGCATTTATGCCGCAACTAAATTAAGCGTTAATCGGCTTCTGGCCATAAATCAGGCTTTGCATGTAATGCGTATATTGGGAAAGGACCCCTCTCTCTCTCTCTCTCTCTCTCTTTCCTGCTCCTTTTCAAAAATGCTCGCCACTAATTAATGAAAATCCTTGCATAAGGCTAAAACCCTCCCTGCCGCCTGTATTGGTTGCGCAAGTTGACTTTGGGACAATTTTTGCATTGATTGGCTCTCGAGAGCCAAGCTCCTCCATTGTTTCGTCCTGCCAGGACCTGGGCTAGAGGTCGCCAAGTGTGCGATCGTAGATATGGTGGCAGCATCCAGCCTCCAGGCTCCCCCTTTTGTTGTCATTGTTTTTATTTTTTGTGCACTGTTCCCTTTGTTTGCGCTTTTAGTCGGTAATTAGTTTGGCATAACCAGGGGGGGAGGCGGTGATTTCAGGCCCTCAATCCTGCATCCTTCACAACAGAGGCAGAGGCAGAGCCAGAGCCAGAGCATGTGTGTCCCCAATGAAGGTCAGGCTGGTCTGGCAGAAGGACTCGTTCAAGAGGAATTTTTTTTCCTGTAGCAGATTTTCTGATTTAAATTGATAATCAAATTAAAACGAAAAAGGTAGAAAAAGAAAAGATCAAGGCAGCTATTTCCTAACAAAATTTATAAATATTCAACTAATTTATGTAAATATTGATGTGTTAAAGATTATATTAAGAAAACAGCAGCAGATCGTCTTTTAAAAAATATAGCTAGATAGCTTTTAGCAAGAGGCTAAATGATATTGATAAAACTAAGCAAACGTTCGATATTTAAGAGGAAACTTTCTAATAACAAAGTATTAGATTTTTAATGAATCAATTTTTTCTAACAAATTTGAAAAATAAATCGTTTTTAATCGATTAAAATCAAAAGTACTTTGCATACAACAAATTTGTGTTTTTTGGGTCTAAAAATGATATCTTTTATGCATATTTTGTATTATTATTGTTCTGTACATTTTATCAATGAAATAAAATAATACTCTGATAAAAGAGTTCAAGATTTTTGGTAATTTTCCATGACTTTTGGTTACGAAAGTAGCACAAGAATATTTTGGTCTTCTTTTGAGATTTTTTGTTCTTTTTTTAAGTTGTTTTGATTTTAAAAGAAGCTTAAAATCTCGTGATTCCAGAATTTTAAGTCTTATAATAAGATTTTTGGTTAAATATTAATTTTTAATTTAAGAATGCACTAAATCTTGAAAGAAGATTTTATTTTTTTTATCAGTGCAGGTTTAAAATATATTTAAATTTAAATATAATAATTATAACAAATAGAGATTATCATTTATCATTTCTATTTCGCTTTCCCAGAAGTATTGAAACATTTTCGATTAAATCGATTCAGAAAATTGTAATCGATGTCTTTTATATTTGGAAAATCAATTAATCGATTATGGAATCGATTTGATTTACATCTCTTCAAGATATGTTGATGGACAAACACCACTCGGTTATCGACCAAAGCATCCTTTGTCTTCCATGACCGGGTAAAAATGTGGCAACTACAACTCGGTTTTGGTTTTGGAAACGGGGTAATGGTTCCCCGGGCGTAATGGCCAACCCGATGCGTGGCTACTTCCACTTTTAACTGCCACAGTCTTCTGTCCCTTTGTCTTCTCTCTCTCTTTGGAATTTTGTAAGCGGATTTTTATTTTTGTGCCATTTGAACTTTTAATGTGCGTGCTGTGCCCGTTCGGTTTGGTTTGGTTCTCTAAGCGGCTTGCAGCAGCAGTCGGTCCAATTTATACTTTCCCCCAATGCTTGCCACAAGGACTACTGCCCTTGCCACACCACTATTGCTACCCACCACTTTTCCCATTGCATTAAAGTTTAAATGCCACGCGCTAGCGAAGCGTTTCAATCAACGGGTCAGCAAAGGGGGATCCTCGCGTGCCACTTAGCTGCAGGAATATATATATATATATAAGCACATGTACATATACAGCTACAGATACAGCTGCTGGAAACGGAAACGGAAACGAAAACGGATACGGATAGATTTCCTTTGGGTCTCGTTTGCAAAAAGAGGAATTTCTATTGGCAGCAAGGAATCCTTGTAATTGCAATAGCATCCTCCGATCGAAACAAGTTACTTTTTATTTGGAGTGAAGGATGCAGCAGGAAGCCACTTAATATTATTTTAAATTCAAATTAAAATTGAATGTAAACAAGTTGATTAAAAATTATAAATTAAGCGTTCTGTATACTTAACCGAAGTTCATTAGAATTCCGGCTAGCTTTTGTACTTTCATTAATTAAATTTAACCAATTTCAACAAATTATGAACAGCATTTAAAAAGCGCATCCATATGTGTGGCTTTTGCAAAATAATGACCAAATATAAACAAGCAGAGAAAGAGCATATTTATGCTGGAAAATAAATAAGCGCGGCATTAATTATTTAGTGGCATTTATGTTTATATATAATTTTTTTTTTTTTTTCATTTCGTTGAATTGGTTTTTGTGGAAATGCATAACTAACAAATACTGGGGTTAATAATTGCAAATAATAGTATTTGCAGGAAGAAAATGTTTGCTTTTAGAGCAAAACTTTATAGAATAAATTAAATGAAATATAAAATGTATAAAATAATAATATTTGTTGAGGCAACTTTGCATTGGAATTGATAGAATATAAATTTAATTATTATTTCATTTAGTTGTTATTATTATTCAAAAATATTTTAAGCTCTTTCTCAATATTATGTTTGCATTTTCATATTTCTCATTATTTTCTTTGTATTTTAATGTTTAACTTTATTTCGAAATTTTCTAAAACAAGAAGTGTTTGGAAATTTGTAGATACATATATTTAAAAGGAATATTAAATATATAAATATGTTATAAATATAATTAGATTTAAAAATTAATAGAAAATATAATTTTATACACTGCCAAACATTGTATTTATTTTATTTAAATATTATTACCTTTTGTAAATATAGTTTTCAGATATTTTCTAAACTCTTTCTCAATATTTTCGGTATATTTCAATATTTCTAATTATTTTCTTTGTCTTTAAATATTTTACTTTTTTTTTGGCAAATTTTGTTAAACACTTTCTTCTCCATCTCTCTCTCTCTCTCTCTCTCTCTCTTCCAGCGACTCTCCTTCTCCTGCTTACCGCACAAGGTTTTAATTGCCGAGTTGCATTCTCTTCTCCTCTCTCTCTCTTTTTCTGCCTCTATTTTTTCCCCTTTTGTTGTTGTTGTTTATTCCGCCATTTTGCAAATTGAAATGCGCACAAAATTTAAATTGCCGTTGCATGATTTTAGGCGGCTGCGGATGCGAGAACAGGAGGCGAGTAAAAGGCAACGTTAACGTCATCGTTAGCGGCATTTTCCAGGCGCTTGAGCACGCCAACACACACACACGCACACACAAATGCCCAACGGAAGTGAGCAACGGGAAGGAGGAAGAGAGGGAGAGAGAGTTAAGGAGGGAGGAAGAGAGAGAGCGAACGAGAGGCAGCCTCATTTGCAGCTAGGCAAATATCGCGTATACGTCATGTTGGCGGCGCTACAATTACCGCACAGTTTATGTTGCATACGATTCCCAATGCAATTTCTGCGGAGGGAGTACCCCTCCCCCTACGCCCCCCCTCAAGTGGCAGCCAATTTGACTTTGGCTAATTTGTACGAACGTTAACTTGTAAATAAATGTGGAAAGGCCGTCTAGACGCGCGCTTAATGCCTTTCAATTGCAACATTTTCAACAAATATATATAGCTTTAGGCCAAAGAAATATTATTTCCGCCTTTATAAAAATTTATGCAAAAAAAAAAGAAAGCTAAGCAAAGCAAAAACAAGGCAACATATATTCTGGGATGGCGGAGGCGGCGCCTTGGCCCAGGCCTCATTAAATTAGCATTGATAATTATTTTAAATTACTTCATTTAGTTGTGAAAAATGTCCGCTCGCCGTTGCCTCTGCTCCCCAAAGCGATTTGTTGCCTGTCCCTCCCAGGGTCTGTTTCTGTTTCTGTGTCTCTGTGCTTCTGCCTTCCTTCGTCCTTCGTCCTGCTTTAGTTTTTGTTTTAAGGAACATCCAATAAACCAAAATGGAAATAACCGACTAGCAGAGCATTTAACTTTGTATTTTTTGGCATTATTTTAAAGTTTATTTTGTAAGTAAAACTATTTTTAATTTTAAACATTTAATTTCTTTTATAATTTTTCTCATGAACTGAAAAAATATATAAAAATCATTTTTACAAGCTAAAAATTTAATTTAAAATGTTTGCCATAAAGTCCAAAGTTGTTTCCTTTTAATTTTGACTTCATTTAAGTAATTGTTGCTTTTCATATAATTTATTTTCATAAAGAACTTGTAAAGACAACAAAACTTTGATATATTTTGAAAAAATCGTTATAAATATATAAAATATTAATACCTTCCTCAGTTTTTTTGCAAACTAATTATATTTTCTATCAGATAAACTTAAGATTTTATTGTTATAAAAATAATTGAAAAGTGTATTATGCAAAATTAAGCATAAACACGTTTTCAATAGTTAAATAAACAGTTTAAAACATAAAAGATTGCTTTTTGGTTTATTATTTTATAATATTATTATATTATGTTTAGTTAATAATTTATTAAAAACCTTAAATGCTCTTCAAAATGTTAAATAAAAAGACAAAATTAAAGTATTGAGAGAGTAAAGAATTTAAATAACAAATTAAATCCAAACAAAACTAAAGTTATAAACCAAAAAATTTATAATTAAAAGTGACATCCAAAGAGCATCCTTTCAGTCGTTGTCCTGGCAAATCGGGTAAAAATCCATGCGCTGCCTTGTTGTTATTGTTGTTGTTTCTTTATAATCCGCTCATGTAACTGAAATTAATTTGATTGCTGATGTTGTCTCAGCTGCTTCATTAATCAAAAGCGTCTCTGTCTCGCTCCGGCACTTCTGTCGCCTCATGAATAATTAAATGTGGAACATAGTTATCCCTGTTTTTCGGATGCCAGGATGCCAGGATAACTGTGGGACTGGGACTAGAACTAGGACCAGGAGTGGGTGTGGCAGAGAGCCAGAGGTTGCCCCGAAAACTTATCCATCAAATGACATTTGCGTTGATGCGGGTTTACGGCACTTGCCTCCATTAACCGCCGTTCGTTGGGATCCTTTTTTAGACCCCCACCTCCTGACCCCTCACCCCCCCAGGATGCTGGTCCCTTTCATTTGTTTGTCTTTCGCCTTTCGCTGTGTGCATCCACTTGTTACGGTTCAGTTTTTGACATTCGTCAAAAATTGTGTCACAATTTCAGTGGCAGCATCAGCTTGGCTGCTGTTGCAGCATTTTCCCGGAATTTCACCCATTTGCCGGCGGCGCCACAAGTTTCACCTGGACCTCGGAAATGTGGAAATGTTGGAAAACTGGACACCGGCCCCAAAAAAAAAAAACAAAACGCAGAAATGGCGGTTAGCAATTTTTGAGTTGAGAGCAGCTTCAACTTTTTCTTGGTGAGATTTTTGGTAAAGGTATAGCTTTAAAATTTGTGATTTTCATCTATTATTATTGAATATATAATTATATAAATAAAAAATATATATTGTTATAAATATATATTATGAAAAAATCATAAAATATTTTATTTGAATTAATTGAATGTTTAATTTGCTGCATAAAATTTATAAAAAGTGATTTGATGTATTTTATTGAAGTAAATAAATACTTTAACTTAATATATAAAATTTTTATGCCTATAGAAGTCTTAAAATATTTTCTTTAGCTATTTTTAGCGCCTATTTTTTATACAGTAATATTTAAGTATTTAAAATATTAATTAAAGTGCAACTAAGATTTTGAAATAATTAGTTAATTGGTTTTTATATTTTATTAAGATTTTCTTTTAGCAATTTTATTAATCTGGCTTGCGATATATTTATTAATAAATGTTTTCGGCAAATGTCTTGACATTTATTTAGAAGAATTTAACTTGGTAATTTAATTAATTAAAGAAATGTATTCCTGAATTCTTAAGTAAAGCAAATGAAATTAATTTTCGTTTATAAATAAATAGAAAAATAACTCTGCGCTCGATTTGATTCGGTTTGAATAACAAAATCGAATCAAATCAATTTGAATCAGTATCCTGTAACGGGGAATAATCGTGAGAGGGCATTCAATGGTTTTATATATATTCGTTTGATTCCTTCACGCCTTCTGCCAGCCAAAAAAATAACATAAAAAAACAACAAAAATCCACCACATTGTTCCTCAAATTCAGAATGCTTTGTTCCGTTTTTCCAGTTTTTTTTCCTTTTTTCTCTCCTTTTTCTCTCATTTTTCTCCTTTTTTTCTCCCTTTCTTTTTATTTTTTTCATATTTTCCTTGTCTCTTTTTTCCTATTTTTTCTCCTTTTTTTATATTTTCCTTCTCTCTTTTTTTCCCTAAATTTTCCCTCGTTTTTTGCTTCTTATTTTTTGTTTGTTTGGAGTGTGTATGTTATCACCGCTGTCACCGTTTTTTGTTTGTCTTCCTTTTTGGCCTTCTTGTTGCCTGTTTTTTGCCAGCTTTTTGCGTGTGTTGTTTGTTTGGCTAAACCATTTTTGGGGGGCGGCTAAAAATGGGATAAAACCTGCATAATATTTTTCGGAGAGGCACCCCTGCGGATTTGCCTCGTTTTTTTTTTCTCCTGCCTATTTTTCACCCCTTCACTTTCACTTTAGCTGTTTTTTTTGCTTCGGTTTTGGTTTTTGGTTTTTGGCATTGTAATTTCTGACTTGGAAATGAGTTCGGTGCGGTCAGTTAGATGAAAACATGGGCAAAGGAATTCGTTTTATGAATTTGTTAACTACAAAATGAAAATCAAGTGTCCGAAACTAAACAATTCCATCTCATTTGGCAGTTTGGATTATACAAAACTAAAATACATATTTGCCTTTTGCTTAAAGTGTGAAAATCGGGGTGAGGGTTTTCCCCTTTCTCCAGTTGCTCTCTCTGAAAAGTCCGTTTTTGGGGCCTGGGGGAGCCTTCCCCTCATGAATTTCATGAGTTTGTCCCAATGTCCACATCTGTGTGCTGTGGCACTGATTATGCGACTATCCCGGGGCCAACAGTTACTATCTCCCCGTACACTATATACTATAGATACTATATATACGCAATCTGTATAATTGATGCAGACGAAGAAGGTGAAGGAAGAAGAAATCCCTGGGAAAAGCCACACCGAATCCGTGTGTGGAGCGAGGGAGAGTAAGCCATTGGGAAGTGGCTCAAATGACACGGAAGGACGACAGCTGGAGGATAATTCCGAATGCCTTCCTTACCAGCATTAATCCATATATAAAGAAGTGTCTTTGTTTGCCTTAAGTTTTCCTCAAATGAGTTTGTGGGAGGCTTTAGGGGGTCTTTTTATTCTGTCGAGAATCGAAGTTCATTGATATATCGGATATATGATGTTTTTTAAACATGTTTTGAGTGCCGGGAAATATAGTTTTAACGTTTAAATATCGAATTTATCGAGAAATATCCCAAAAACCGATCTTAACGTTTAAATATCGATATTTTCGAGAAATATCCTAAAAAGCGAGAATTCGTTTATCGATGTTAACGTTTAAATATCGATGATTTCGAGATATAGAAAAATCAACATGAATTTGCCTATTTTTGCGATTTGTTGATTTGATAAATCAAACAGAATAAGGATTTATCGAGTATTTATTGCGCAATGTTCAAAATAAATGATTACTGAGGCAAATATATTGATCTAAATTTATCTAAAATTAATATATCGATTTGGATATATCGAATGATGCATATGTAATGCTAAAATTGCTTTACTAGAAGCAGTTGTCGAATGTGTGGAATAGTAAATGTCTAAAATTTAATATATCAATAAATTAAATATTGAAAAATATCAATTTATCGTTTTTTTACACATGCAAAGTGTTGATTTATCGATAGTTTCTTACATCTTAAGCTAAAACTTTGTAAATCCAGTCAAGTCACCATTTTTTTTGTCTCATCCTTAAATTCGGGAGCTGAAATGACTTTCCTGAAAGCAGTTGGCGAATGTGTGTTTGTGCGGAATAGGAAATGGATTGGAAGCTAACCCCGGGACTTCAGATGCTCCAAAGAAGGCGACACATTTCATTAAAATTCTTCTTTTTTTTCTCTGTTGGCAAAGCCAAAAGTCATGGCAACGTCTTCCCCAAAGACGTTATTATTATCCCTCCCAGTCTCCTTGCAGATTATGAATTGGCGATTATGTTAATGAATCAGCCGCCGAGGCCCCTGCATCATTGTTATGTGCATAAATAATAATAATATGTTGTATATGTGACACGACAGAACGCCCCTTCGATTCCCTTTAATGATTTTATTAAGAGAAGTGAACAGCAGTTCTTTTTTGTTTTTGCTGGCTTGTGTTTTTAATTAAATATTTTCCTTCAGCTTCTGTTTTATTTTTCGCGAAAAAAACGCGCAGATCCTCAAAGGAAAGTAAGTGAAGAAAAAAGAAGAAAAACCAAAGCCAAAACCAAAGCTCTAAGTATGAAAATAAATAAGTTTGTCTGCAGTTTTTGCCTGCTTTCTTTTCGGGCGCTGGTCAAGAGATAGCCCCCGATATATATACAGAATATATATATATAATATATATATCCGGTCAGAGAGCGAGTGGCTGAAGGGTGAATGGCAGTTGGCGGATAGAAAGCCCCAAATTGTGGTCGCAGCTCTTTGAACTGAGAGCTCCGCTTTCATAACGAACAAGGGGCCAAAAATGAAAATATGCCACGAAAAGTATGCACAAGTTTTTTCCAATCCCCTCGGTCGACCATCAGGACACCTCCCCTCTTCCCCTCTCCCTTCTTCCTTTCTTTCTCAACAAAAAATAAAAAAGGGAAGAAGAAGAAAAATCCCTGCCAGAAAATAAAAAGTGCATCAAAATAAATCGAGTCCAAGTTTTTTTTCGGGGGAAGAAAATATAGTAGAGGAGATCGAGTGGGGAAATTGTGGGAGATTTCGGTGGAGAGCCTGGAGGGGGGGATAGAGAGGGATGGATGGATTTTCTCCCATCTGTGTGTGTGTGTGTGTTCGGCCGACTTGAGTTGCAAACAAATTGCTCGAAAGTATGCAACAAAAATTTCAATTGTGTGAGAGCTCAGCAGCAAATGAAATTGCCCGAGGCGCTCGCCATGAGTGTGTGGGTGTGTGCTGTGTGTGTGTGAGTGTGCTGTGTGTGTGAGTGTGTGCTGTGTGTATGCTGTGTGTGTGTGAGTGTGCTGTGTGTGTATGTGTGTACTTAGCTTCTTCATGCGTAACTGCGGCTGTGTGCGAGTTCGTTCGCCATTTACCTGCTGGCGCAGTTCATGCGGTTTTTTAGCTTCGAAGATACGCTGAGAAAAAAAAAGAGCTTAAAAATGAATATATAAATAGATATATAAATAATAAAATAAATATTAAAATAAATAATAAATATATAAATAATAAAATAAATAATAAATACATAAATAGTATTAATATAAGTATATATAATATAATATACATAATTATAAATAACAGTTTTTATTTTCGAATTCTGTGTCCTGTGACACATTTATTTTTTTTTTATTTATTCACTCTCAAAACCTTGGAGTAAAATCCTTAAATTAAAATGTAAGAAGGTGAAAATGAAGGTAAATTCATCGAGGAATGAATTCAGGAACAGATAAACTCACAAACTTGATTCTCCAATGAATTCCAATGAATGAACCCACTGAATTGTTCACCAACAATTGAACTTATCAAACGAAGAACTCAACAACTTAAATTCAACAATAAATTAACATTGTTGAATTTAAGTTGTTGAGTTCTTCGTTTGATAAGTTCATTTGTTAATTATTAGTAGATCAATTACAAATAAAAAATAAATAAACTTATAAATAAATAATAATTATAATATATAAAAAAATATAAATTCTACAATAAATATAATTCTACAATAAAAGTATATGTTATTTTATATTATTACCATTATAATTACTATTATTATTATTACAGCCTGAAGGCCTTAGTCGCTCTCGCTTTAACACATTGTAATTTATAAATTGAATTTATTATTACAATAAAACAATAATAAAAATAATAAATATTATTCAAAATAATAATACTAATAATAATTAAATATAATAATAATTATTATTATTATTTTGCGAGTAGCTTAACAATAATCTGTACCCTGTGTCCACCCATAAAATCACCACAAATGAACTTGCCGTCGATGAACACAATACATTCATTGTATTCATAATTTCCCGGTGAATAAATTCATTTACTAAAGAATTTCCCTTTAAATGAATTTAAACAATAAGAAATATATTTCATAGCAAATTTTCAATTATTAATTTGTTATTTTAACAAATATTAAAAAAAAAAAAACACTGAATAATAAATAATAAATATAGAAATCAATGATAAATCAAACCATATTAATAAAAAGTATATTCACGTTGATTAAAAAATATTTGATTATTTCCTTATAAACTCTTTAAAAATATACGTCTCACCTTGCCTTTTATTTGTATTATTTTATTAGTATTATTTCCTTATAAAATTCTTATAAAATACATGTCTTACCTGTGCACATATTTGATTATTATTATTTCCTAACAAAATTCTTATAAAATATAAGACTTACCTTTTGCACACACATTGTTTCTCTCTGTGTAAATAGTTGGCTCTGCATTGGATATATTATTACTGTTGTTGGCCTCCGTCGTCTCGTCCCTAATCGGATCAGCAAGTTAATTTACATGCAATTCAATCAGTGGCGCATTGTCCTGCCCTACTAAGTATGCAACAAAAGTGCTCATTCCGCTTGCCAGTGTGTGCGTGCCTGCCAGTATGTGTATGTGTGTGTCTGTGTATGTGCGTGTCATCAGTATTTTCGGCAAATGCCATCAATTCTCGGTGAGTGAGTGAACGAATGACAGCTGGAAGATGAGACATATACAGAGACAGGGACAAGGACGAAGATGAAGATGAAGATGAAGGCGGGGCAGGATCTCTGTGAGGCGATGGGAAGATGGACTGATGACGAGACTGAGACAGATGCCTAATCCTGGTACAGGTAAGCCGAAAGTTGCTGCTTTGTTGCCTCTTCGTTTGGCTGTCAGTGGAGATTCATCAATAATCAAAAACAGTGGAGCCTCAGAAACTATCAAAAAAGGACACTCGAGCAAGGAATAAATTATTTATATTAGCTATTAAAAATGTGATAAAAATTAAGGCAGAAACATAATTGTTTTCAAAACAATTTCTTGCTAGTTTTTTTAATTAAAATAAACGCAAATTTAAAACAGAATCATTTTGAACAACAATTTCTTTCTAGTTTTTGCAATTAAAATAAATATTCTTTAAATTTAAAGTCTGATTTTTTTCGCTGTATCTTTTAGCTAAATTTGAGCTTGAAAAACCTTGATTACCTAACGTGTAAATATAGAATTACCACACTTACCGGCTCTTAATTCAATGGCAGACAATTGGAGCTCTTAGGGCAACCACACTGTGTGGAATGCAGCTCGAGTTGAAGGAAAGGGAAAACCCCTTTTCCTGTGCAATGCCTCGAACGAAATCGCTTCGATTATATTGTACATTTCCGACTCTATCTCTCCGGATCTCATCTCTGCCGACTTTCCACTCAAACATGTTCATTTGGCAGTCATTCATCATTCCGTCTGCCTTTGTGCTGCCTTTTTAAGCAACAGAGAAAAGCAGGGAAAGCTGGGGAAAAGCAGGAAAACAGCGTTGCCCGGCCGGATATTTACAACTAACAAACAGACACACACACACGCAGAGTCTATAAAAAATTAATTAAAATCGAGTCAAGGCAACCGAAAAAAAAGAAAAGAAAATAAAATAAGAAGAAAGCAACAATAACAAAAGTATTGATTATTTATTGCATTCACATTAATTACAGGCAGACACTTGACAATTGCGCATTGCGTTGATCCTGGCAAGTCCTTTCGAATATATATTTAAACAAAAAAAAACATTCTAGCTTTGTGGATATAGGAATATTTATTACAACTAATGGGCAAACATAATAACAATTATTGATAATTGTCCAAGCAAATTATATTTTAATTGAAACAGCAAACAAAATGTGGGTCGCCATTCAGGTCAAAACTGACTGAAATCCCTGAACCGAATGACACTCGAATGTCGCATGTAATTCCATCTGCAAACACAGCAAACAATATCATTTATTAATGCATTTTCACAAATATACACAAAACGGATTAAAGTCAAGCGACGACGCCTTAAATATTTCATTTCGATGTAGAAACCAAAGTAAATAAAGTTAACTGTGAGGGAAAATAAATGAAATAATACAAGAAAGTAGAATTGATTTAAGATATATTCAAAATTATTTTGTTGAGTAAATATTCGTCAAATAAAATATAAGAAAATCCCAATAAAAGCGAGTTATGAAAAGAGGATGAATATTAAATATTAACTGAGCAGGAAAAATTAATGAAAATAATACAAGAAAGTACAAATTGTTGAAATTATTTTGTTAGGTAAATATTTGTCTATAAAAAGCGAGCTATTACAATATAAAAATCATATAAAACCTGTATAAATTCGAGTTATTAAAAGAATATAAATAATACAAAATCCATTTTATCATCAAAATGATTTAAGGTAAATATATGTTTATATAATTTAATTTTATATAAGGTATAGTTAGTACTTTAAGCCATAAAAGTAAATAATGGAAAATGCTGCAATTCTTATTTATATATTTAAATTTTAAATAAAGTAATTATATGTTTATATGTCTTATTTTTATATAAAGTAAACAAGTATTTTACCCTTTTAGTAAATAATAAAAAATACTGCAAATCTCATTTATATATTTATATTTATAAATAAAGTAAAACCCCTTGAATATTCCTTTTACATTTAATTTGAAACCAAACAAATATTTATATTTCCCAAGAATAAAAACACATATAAAATCATTGAACTTTATTCCATTCGCGGCCTTGCAAATGGAAGACCCACAACTGACTTTAAAATTGATAGTCCTGCCGAAAAAAGGAAGGGAAAGAGAGGCAAAAGGAGAGGTCAGGTGAGGGCAGAGAGGTCCTGGGAAAGGGAATGGCCGAACGAATGTTTAACGAGTGCGACAGGGCAAAAACACAGGAATGCAAACAGCTAACAAGCAGCGAAATCTCTCGGCAATCCACGTGTCACAAGCCAAACAACAACAGCGACGGACCGTTGACAGGAGCAGGACGAGGACCAGGAGCACTGGACCACTGACCCACCAGTGTCCTGGAGTACCCCCTCTCCCCTCTCTCTCTCTGCCTTGCATTGAAATTGACGATCCGTTTGGGCCTTTCAAATGCCGTGTGTGTCCTGCCTGCTTTTCAGGGAAAAAGGAAAAGGGAACGGGTTGCAGAAACGAAACGAATCGAATCCGGAATCGTTGCTCCGGGCAGCGGTTAGATTGCTCTTTTATCGACATTGTAGCAATTCCCAGCTACGAATTCCGGTGCCCAGGTTAATATTGGGCCTCACATGTCCACGGGTATCGGGCACTGAACTTAAAGCTAAATTCGGACTTTTAAATGTGTCACTTGGGAGATTTTTTTTTTGGAATAGAGGAGATTTTATTTGAATATTTAATTTGTATATTTTATATATATTCCTTGTACATTCTGCATATATTCCTTAAATATTTCTCGTATATTTCTTGAATATTCCTCGTATATTCTTCGTAGATATTTTTATACAGGGTATTATAATTGTACTTAAGGTAGGCCTTCCTCTGGGATTAACATACTGTTAAGGTGAAGCGCCCTTCTCTGCGATTCTCACACTCTGTACTTAAGGTAGGCCTTCCTCTGCAAATAACGTACTGTTAAGGGGAAGCGCCCTTCTCCTCGATTCTCATACTGTGTACTTAAGGAAGGCCTTCCTCTGCTATTAACATACTGTTAAGGGAAAGCGCCCTTCTCCTCGATTCTCATACTGTGTACTTAAGGTAGGCCTTCCTCTGGGATTAACATACTGTTAAGGGAAAGCGCCCTTCCCTGCGATTCTCATACTGTGTACTTAAGGAAGGCCTTCCTCTGCTAATAACATACTGTTAAGGGGAAGCGCCCTTCTCCTCGATTCTCATACTGTGTACTTAAGGAAGGCCTCCCTCTGGGATTAACATACTGTTAAGGGAAAGCGCCCTCCTCCTCGATTCTCAAACTGTGTACTTAAGGAAGGCCTTCCTCTGCAAATAACATACTGTTAAGGGAAAGCGCCCTTCTCTGCGATTCTCATACTGTGGACTTAGGATGGAAAGGCTTCCCTCAGCAATTCTTCATACTCTGTTGGTAAGTGCCTCTCTTTACGGTTTACATACTCAAGCAATTCCCTTTCGATTGGTAAATGTAAATGTAAATAACATTTGACATGTGAAAATGTAAAACAAATTAAAAACTGTAAAATCAAAATTGAATTGAAAGTAATTCATTTTAAAATAGGGTTAGATTATAATTATTACAATTGAAATCTGCAAGGGTATACAAACTGCGGCGTGCCGAAGTTAGTTTCCTTTCTTATTATCTAATAATATAATATTTCCAAAATAATAAACATTTCTTGTACTCTTTTAACAGAGAGTTTCAATTCAACTCAAAGTCGACTTAAACTTTGACTTTTTAAGCCTCGATTCGCTCTTGCCATCTGGTTTTTCTCGCAGCGTGTAGCCTGCTGCAGCTGCTACGCTGATTCCTGCTGCTCCTCACTGCTCCCTGCTCCTTCCTGCTCCTACCTGCTCCTTCCTGCTCCTTCCTGCTCCTCTTACTCCTCTTTAGCAAGCTAATCTTGCCAAAGACTAGGGCCTATCCACATCCTCCTAGCTGGCATCCCCTTGGGGCCTCCCGTTTTTTCACCTGACTCTGATTTCTAAACCCGCTTTCTGCTGCTGCTGCTGTTGCTGCTGCTGCTGTTGCTGCCCTTGAAAGCCATTGTGGCATACACACATCTATGTACATACATATACAAATAGATGCCCCGCAGCCATTACGCACTTTTATATTCACATTCGCGTAATTATGTAATGCAGAGGCCACACAGGCATGGGCGCCAGATAAATAAAGGATACCAAAAAGGACGACCGCTACTCCGCACAGGTAATAACAGTGCAAATATGTAATTACTAAGCTAAACTGGATAAAAAAGAAGAAAAAATAGTTATAAAATAGCGCGTGTGTGTGCAGGCAAACTAGAAAATTCGTTTTCTATATATATTTTCCAGCATAATGAGGCAACGAACACACACACCACACACACACATACGGGCTGCAGGCACACAAAGGGCAGGTTGCAGGACGAAATGGCGGAGAGGAAAGGATAGCGGGAGGAGCAGCGTTTTGCTGATGACTCTGTGGGCAAATAATTAGATATGCCGCTGGGCTAACCAGACTGTGAATAGAATGCCAGGCGCACACACACACCAGGCACACACCCACCTGGCACAGTGGGTTGAAAAACTAAGCTGACCCAACAAAAAAATTGTATTTATTTAGCTTAATAAGGTTTATAAATAAATATATATTTATATATAAAGTTCCTGTTTTAGATATTTTAATCCCCGCTTTTTGCATTTTTTCTCTCACATTTTCACTTTTTTTTTACTTTTTCTTTTTACTTTTTCTCCACATTTTCCTTACCATTTTCCTGCCATTTTTCCGGGCATATGTGAAGCGTAGCCACATGCAACAGCAGCAACAGCAACATCTCGCCGCCTACATTTTAGTGTGGAACCGATGGATGCTGCTTCTCCTCCTCCTGCTGCTGCTACTGATGCAGCTCCTCCTTCTCTCACTCCTGCTCGTCCTGCAGCTCCTCTCCTTGCTCTTCCTCCCTTCTCTGAACCAAACTTAACCCAGCCGCATCCTGACCTGCGCTATTCTGGTCTCTGGCCTGGTCCTCGCATCGAGGTTTAGCTGCCGTCTGACTTAAAGCTACACCTTAAATTTAAATTAAAAACAGATTAAAAGTAAAACCTTAAATTTAAATTAAATTTTAATTTCAAATTAAAAGTTGCACCTTAAATTTAAATCAAAAACACATTAAAAGTAACACCTTATATTTAAATTAAACGCAAAATTAAAGCTTCAGAAATTTAACTTCCATAGAAATAACCTAGATAATATATTTTTATTATTACATTTTGAAATTTTCAATTTTTTCCTCACTTAGAATTAATACTTACACCTTGAATTTAAATTAAACAAATAATGAAAGCTTAAAAAATTAGAATTCCATAGAAACAACTTAGATTACAACGATAGCGAAAATTATGCAAGAAACGGAGCAGCTAAAATCGAAATCGAATGATTTTTCCCAAATCGAAATCGAAAAAAGAAGTACAATAACCGGAGCAGACCTATATATTATTTTATTATATTATTATATATTATTTTATTATAGTATTATTAAATTTTAAAAAATCTATAAATATCCTCACTTAATTCCTAAGAGAACATAGTTTTTCCCTCTGTTTAACTGTAGCTTCTAGGTCTGGGTCTGGAGCCAGAATCCTGCAACTGAAACTGATGTGGCGGGGGCCCCAGCTGGCAGTCAAGTGAATGTACGGGATGTGTGGGCTCCTCCACAGATCCTCCACAGCTCCTCCTCCTTCTCCTCCTCCTTTTGTGGCCACTCTTCCCGCTGTTGTTTTTGAGGCTGATGCATGCCTGACTGGGCAAGGACTCCTCCTCCGCCGCCACCGCTAAGCCACCGCTTCAGCTGCAACCGCCGGCTGTCTTTTATTTTAAGCAGCCAACGCGGAAAAATACCTTAAAATAAGGTAAAATTCAAGTAAGAATAAAGTAAAAATATAGTAAAAAAAAGTAAAAATAAAGTAAGAATAAAGAAAAAATAATTTAAAAATAAAGTAAAAAAAGTGAAAATAAAGTAAAAATAAAGTAAGAATAAAGTAAAAATAAAGTTATAAATAAAGTAAAAAAAAGTAATAATAAAAATAAAGTAAGAATAAAGTAAAAATAAAACAATAAATAAAGTTAAAAGAGAAGTAAAAATAAGGTAAAAATAAAGTAAAAATAAAGTAAAAAATAAAGTTAAAAAAAGTGAAAAATAAAGTAAAAATAAAGCAAAAGATAAAGTAAAAGCAAAGTAAAAATAAAGCAAAAATTCAAGTAAAAATAAAGTAAGAATAAAGTAAATATAAAGTAAAAAATAAAGTACAAACAAAAGGAAGAAAAAGTAAAAATAAAGCAAAAAATAAAGCAAAAATTAAACAAAAAATGAAGTAAAAACAAAGTAAAACTAAAGCAAAAAATAAAGTAAAAATAAAGTAAAAATAAAGCAAATAATAAAAGAAAAAGAAAGGAAGAGAAGAAAACCAAGGACAAGCTAGAGAAATAACTTGAAATCAAACAAAAAAAAAAAATCCTGACTGAAAAATCTCCGCTTGTGTGTGTGTCGACGTCATCGCCAAAAAAATATCCGAAGAGAGAGAACTGTGTGTTTCCTATGCTATTTGAATAATTTAATGGATTTTTATGAGCAGTAAACTGCTCCGCAGGACGGATGCACTCACTCAGGACTCGGGATTCAGGATTCAGGATTCAGGATTCCCCGTCAGCCACGACTTGAGACATTTGGCCCGAAGAGCAGGAGCAGCGGCAACAGCAGCCAATTCCTGCAAAATGCCTGGCGAAAAATGTCCTGCCAGTGACGGCAAAATCGCCGTAAATTCGTGTCGACCGGAATAAGGATGAGTTTGGGAATTGCACCTAATGCACTGCACAAAAATAAGCAGGGAAAGTGAGTTAAGTTAAGTATTTAGTGTAAGTTAAGTATTTTTGCTTAGAAAATTGATTAATTCGTAATTTGGTTTAAAAGAAAGTACACATAAAAATGGGAATTAGTACTTTTTTTTAATAAACATAAAGTAGACTAATTTAAAGTAAAGTTTCCTTATGATTTTCCTTAGTCCTTTTAACCATAAAATAATATTTTTCCAATACTTTTTACTTCAATATAGTTTTTACAATTTCTAGAGCTCGAATTGTAAGTAAAATATATTAGAAAAATATTATTATAAAGTAGGTAATATTTTATTTCCCTTAAAAAACATATTTATAAGTATATTTGAGTGAAATTTAGTTGATAAAAAGTTATCATAATTATACATAATTTCTTTGATAATTTTCCTCAACTAAGAACAAGTTTTTATATATTTTTTTTTAGTTTATTATATATTTACAATTATATTATGTTTTCCTATATTTTCTAAATACATTTAAAATTTATTTACATTTTCTTAGTTGAAATGATCTTTTTAAAACATATTTATGGATAAATTTCAATTAAATTATAGTTTAAATAACCAATACTTTAGTTTTTATTTGATTTTCTTGCTAATTATCCAAGTAAACACCAATTTTTTATTTCTTTGATAATTTTCCTCAACTAAGAACAAGTTTTTATATATTTTCAAGAGGTTTTTTTTAGTTTATTACAATTATATTATGCTTTCCTATATTTTTTTAATACATTTAAAGTTTATTTAAATTTTCTGAGTTGAAATTATATTATTAAAAGATTTTTATGGATAAATTTCAATTAAATTAAAGTTTATATATATTTTTAAAATACATTTAAAGTTTGTTTACATTTTCTTCGTTGGAATTACCTTTTTTAAAAATATTTAGAAATATATTTCTATTAAATTATAGCTTTAATTAACCAACACTTTAGTTTCTTTTTAATTTCCTTGCTAATTTTTCACAGTAAACCCATTATTTTTTGCAGTGCCAAGAGGCTGGTGGAGTTCCTGTTCCGGCTGCTTTGCTCCGTTGCGCTTCAGTTTCAGCTCGAGGGATCGGGTTCTGTGGGCTTATTCAATTTTGCAATCGCCGGCTCTGCATAGTCCTCGCCCCCCTTCCCCTCCCCCTCCTCCCCCTTGAGCTGGCTCCGTGCCTCCGGGCCATGTCCTGGCCTGTCTTCCCAATTGACTGCCGCGCCACTTCCGTTTCGTTGACGATGGCGATGCGATGGCGATGGCGATGGCAACACCAAAGCCAGCCAAGCGTTAGCCTGCTGCTGAATGCACAGCAGCAACAGCAGCAGCAGCAGCAGCAGCAGCAGCAACACCAACATTGTCGACGTTGTGCTGCTGCTGCAAATGCAATAAATTTTCAAGTCATTTCAACTTCCGGTGTGTGGCCCCGATTACAGTTTAGTAGCTGTAAATATAAAGCGATATATATACACAGCCGATATACACAGGCAGAAATATAATAGAAATCTTCAAATTATATAAATATATATTAATCTTTAAAAGATTAACCCCTTTCTCTCTAAATATTCATCTAAATATCATTATTTTTTGTTATTATAAAATTTTAAAAATTCATTTTAATGCTACAATTATTCACAGTGTATTTATTCCAGACATAAAATATATATAAAAAAGTACAAGTTGCCGTTGGCAACTTTTTGTGGCCGTCGCCGTCTGGCTTTAAGTCCAGACTCCTTCTCGTCCTGTCAACTGATTTGTTTTCACTTAAATGCCAGTTTTTTTGAATATATATTTCTTTCTGCGCTCCTCGTCGAGGGGGAAAAATAACCTAAAGTGTAATTACTGTTCAATTTTCCAAGTGAGGGTGGAAAATGATGAGAGAAGACAACCGCCAGCTGACATTTGTGAAGTTTTTCTCTCGCTATTTGCCTTGTCATTGTCATGCGGCCATTGTTGTTCTTCTCCTTGTTGTTTACCCATTATTGCAAATGTGGAAGGAAAAGTGTGTGTGTGTGTACAGCTGTGCTCAAAATAATAGGATCCAAGAACTTGTAAATATTAAAAAAGATGGGAAGAAATTCTTAAAAACTAGCTAAAGGGATGTTACAACAAATTTCTTATTTACTTTTGGTTATCATACATTTAGAACACATTGTTTAAGTTGAATTTTAAATTAAATATAAATAATAATCGATATTCTATTTGATATTTTCGATAAGTCACAAAAATTAAGTTAGGAACAAGCTATAAGGATTTTACAACTGCTTTTTTGTTTACTTTTACAAAAATAAGCAAGTTTCGCATATATTTTTTAACCAAAATATAAGTAATGTTTCGATAATTATTGATATTATATTTGATATATCCGATAAGTCACAAAAATTGAGTTAAGAACAAGCTAAAAGGATAATACAACTACTTTCTTTTTTACTTTTAGTTATTGTACATTTAAAACACATTCTTCAAGTTGATTTTCAAATCAAATTTTAAATAATGTTTCGATAACTATCGATATTATGTTTGGTATATTCGATTAGTCACAAAAATTAAGTTTTAAAGGTATTTTATACGCAAAAATAAGCAATTTTCGGAAATATTTAAAATCATATGTAAAAATCATTTTGGACATCAAATACAATATTTTTCTATACTTTAAATCGCGATATATAAAAATGTACAATTTTTTCGATATGTCCGTTTATTTTTAAAGGTTTTTCTTATTTTTTTCTCTTTATTTTTAAACTTTTTCTTATATTTTTCTCTTTATTTTTTTGGTTTGGACATACTGCATTCTGCCTTTTCTACAACTATTATTATTTAACAAACTTATTTTACAAAAAAAGGTTAGTAATGTATCGATAACAATCTGTATTCTGTTTGATATATACGACAATTCACAATAATTGAGTTTTGGAGGGTTTTTTATAAGTATATTGTTAAGAAATTTTTGGATATATTTTAAATTATACATATAGATAATTTTGGCAATATTTTTCGGTATTCCAAATTTCGATATATACAAACTTACGATATTTTTGATATATCTGACTTTTCTTTTGTTATAAGGAAGAGTAATTAGAATTTAAAAAACAATAATAAACTCTCTAAACACTATTCCCTGCAAACCTTTCTTTATCTTTTGTGATTAATTAAGAAAAGAAAACTTATATTCTCCCGAAACCTGCTGTTTCATATGTGCTTCTCCCTTCTCTCTCTCCCCTCTCAGTCTGCTGTCTCTGTCTCTGTGTCTGTCTCTGTCTCATCCTGTAACTGTCACATTGCTGGCACTTCATCATCATCAACAACAGCAGCAGTCAACGCTTCTCGCACTCGCTCTCGCTCCCGCTCGCACGCTCTCTCCTTTTCTCAGGACATTCTCACAGCTGGTGATTAGCGGCAGGGAAAATACGGTGCGAGGGGGATGGAGGCTGAGGAGGAGGGTTGGGTGATGGAAAATGCTAAGGAAACTCTCCTCCCACGATAACGTTCACTGGGGGCGATGGCAAATGATTGCCACTTGAGGTGTAAACGAGCGCATTTTACAGCGTCTTTGAGATGCTAAAAAAAAAAGTAAAAAGCAAGAAGGAAAAAATGAAGTGTGCAAAAAAATACGAAAGGAAAGGAAGAGGAGGGAATGGAAAGGAAAGAGAGGAAACTGCCGTGGAAAAGCGGTAAAAGTCTAGCTGAAAATCACGGCGAGACAGCGCTGCGTCGCTGCCTCCCCCTG
The DNA here is from genome assembly GCA_008042575.1 of Drosophila watanabei. Classification (NCBI taxonomy): domain Eukaryota; kingdom Metazoa; phylum Arthropoda; class Insecta; order Diptera; family Drosophilidae; genus Drosophila; species Drosophila watanabei. The sequence goes on from VNJS01005132.1 coordinate 49,350, forward strand.
AAAATGCTATCAAAATGTGCATAAAGCTTAAGCTGCAAATCGATTGACATTAAGCATTATTCCCCTGATATATTCCCAGGGTGCATATTCAGGCCAAAAGAAAACTATAAGTGTTATAAATAAAGACATGCATCGTTATTTTATGCAAGGAACAGGGATTTATTTTGATTTCAAAATAAAGAAATAAAGAAATAAAGATATAAAACAAAAATAATAGTAAATAAAAATTAGGGATACGTTTTAAGAGTTTTTAAAAAAATATGTAATGGGAAATTCCAAAGAATACTTAAATCTTATTAATTAACTTTGTCTTGATATTTATGTTCCATGGAAAAATTTTAAAGCAGATTAAGGTTTAAAAGAAAATACCTTTAAATGTCTTAAGAAATATTTATTTAAAGATATTTAATTTAAATATATTCTATTAGGTTATTATTATTATTATACATATTAAAGCACATAAATATTTACCATGTTTTTTTTTTTGTCCTAGAATAATTAACAATTCTCTGCTTAAGTTTTTATTAAAATGTCTTAATAAATATATATTTAAAGATATATATTTCATCAGTTTTAAGTGTTAGTTTCTTTGCGAAGGCATAATTGAAATAATCTTAAATAAGTCTTTTTTTTTTAATTACAATTAAATAAGAACATAAATATTTAGAATGTTTCTTTTCCTATTAAACAAATTAAATTAAACAAAATCTCTGCCTAAGTATTTATTCAACAAATTTAAAGTTAAAACAAACAACAAAATGAGAAAAAAAATACTAATTAAGTTAGAAAAAATGGTAATTAAGACCACTTCCGGGAAACTGAGGGAAATAGCTACTGTTTTTCATAGAGTTTTCCTGTTTTTCCAAACATTTTCGCATAATTTTTCGGAGTAGAAAGCTAACATGTCGCTTTCGCTGACAGGAAGCCGCATAGTAAGTGACCGCCAAAGCGAACCTCCATTGTTCGAAATGTTCAAAAATAACCCGAAATCGAATATTCGAATAGCTGCCAGCGGGCAAGGCTCACATAAAGGACTCTGACATTTCCCAGAGAAAAGCGGCAGCAGATTTTCTCGTTATTTAACCAACGAACCGTCACTGAAAGGGGTCATTAGGCAGTGCCAGAGGGGGGGAGAGGGGGGAGGGGTCTCCTCCCGACTCTCCTTTTATCATCATCCGTACTTGCAGCGATTTTCAGAACGATCCTCTCCTCAATATAACGTTTATTATTCGATTTTAATGGGTCACCTCGGCGGCATGGTAAACACGGCGCATTTTACATGCCTGCTGCTGCACCATGTGTGTGTGTGTGTGTGTGGGGGTGTGTGTATGCCTGCACAGGGGGTAGTTTGGGTGCCGCAATTTCGTACAACTTCGTATTGTGTTCGTTTTTCCGCTTTTCTTTGGCGGAAAAGCCTCAAAAAGTGTTTGCAAACGCTCAAAGATTCAAAAAATTTCAATTTTCAATTTCTATGGTTTGCAACTCGGCTGAGAAGTCTCCAAAAAGGTGGGAGTACTAGATGGGAAGAGCATTGGTAGCATTGGGTGGTAAAAATGAAAGGTATGGGTAGCACTTGGTGATAAAAATCCAAATAATGGGTAGCATTGGTTGTTAAAAATGGGGATAACATGGTTAGCACAATGTCCGTCAAATTAGCGTCGAGTTAGCGTCGAAATGGAACGGTTGGAAAATAGAATACTGTAAGATTTTTTGTTTTTAATTTATTTCGTTAATAAGGCACTGAATTGAACAAAATAAAGTTTCTACGTGCTAAAAATCCAAAATATGTGCAGCACTGGTTGCTAAAAATGGAAACATGGGCAGCACTGGTGGCTAGAAATAGAAAACATGGGCAGCACTTGCTTCTAAGCGATTTAGTGTGCCCAGTTTCTGGTATTTAATGTTCTTCCCCTCTCTGGTCACACTAAACCATTGTATTTTGCCGGTTTTTGCATTTTGTGTTTGTTTTTAACAACAAAAACGGTCGTAAAGTTAAACAAAACTAGATTAAACTGTGCTTTGGCAATGTCTCTGTTTCCCGCCTATGGCGGTGGAAAGCCTCCAGCAGCCGCTGCTAGAAAAGAAGCAACAGAAGCAGCTGGAACATCAAGCGCCGACTGGAAGAGCAACAAGAGTTATGAAAAGGAAATAACAAGCGTTGAAAATAAAGTCAAAGAACAAGCTGAAATCAGTGATGAATCCTCCTTTTCCTGCTCTTCTGATGAAGAAGAGGAGACTCCAAAGGAGATTCCTCTTCCTCAAAAGGAGAAAATTCTTGAATTCGATGCCCGAAGCGATGGCTTCTACGTGGACAAGAAAAGCAACAATAGTTTGCGTTTGGTTAGCACCTTGACCAAGCCCACCCGTCCGCGCTACAAGCACCGGCTGCGTCCTCTGGTAGATGCTAACCAGATCCCAACCTGGCGTAAATCCAAGCTCCAACGCTACACCAAGCAAGCTCCAGCTCCTCCTGAGAGCAAGCACTCGCCGGAGGAGCTAGCCAAGCTGCAGGCCCAGCTGATGGACACCAAGGTGCTGGTACAGCGAGAGCCGCAAAGCCTGGAGCACTGGCTGCAGCTGCATCACCTCCTCGAGCTCAATCTGGACAAGGCCAACCGGCTGGCCGTGTCCGAGCATCAGTTGCACACTCTGGAAACGGCTCTAAGTCACCATCCCTCCAACGAGCAGCTGCTGCGTCTGTACACGGAAACAGCCAGCGCGGCCTATCCAGCCAGTGAGGTGAGCTTTGATCCGAATCCTTCCCTTCAATCTCATTCTTCTCCTTCGTTTCAGGTAACCCTCCGCCTGGAGGCCATGCTGCAGCAAAGTCCCTTCGTGTACTCTTTGTGGAGCAGCCTGATTATGGCCACCCAAGGCACCATGGCGCGCTGCAATGTCCCGGATGTTTTGCGCATTTACGAGGACAGCATGCGGCGCATGCATCTCGGCCATACTTCGGACCCTGCGAGTCGCCAGCTGGACACCTTGGACACGGACAAAATAATGCTGCATCTCTTCCACAATTGTGTTTTGTTCCTGCGACAATCTGCCAACAATAATCATGTTTTCGCCTTGCTCCGCCTCGCCTTGGAGCTGAACTTTCCAGGACTCTCTGTAACTTGCTTGGAGGCTCGCGCCGAGGACGAACGTCCGCTCATCGAGTTCGAGGAGCTAGTCCTTCAGTCGGGCATGCCACTCCCCGAAATTTGGACCCGCGTGGAGCGACTGCGTCAGGCGTACAACTTTCTGCCATATCCGCAGTTGGAGCATTCTACGGAGGATGCCGTCGAAGGGGGACTCGATCCGCAGCGTTGCATCTTCAGCGACGATGTCTGTCACTACATTTATCCTTTAAAGACGCCGGGGAATCGTCTCCAGTTGCTCCTTTTGGTGGTGCAACTCACCAAGATGCCTCTCGTCCGCAGCGATTGCCTCGCAGAGAAGCTGAGCACGCGGATCGATCAGCTTGGCGACTCTGAAGCCATTGAGATGCTTCTCGCTGGCCTGGCAGATCGGAGCTCCTATGCCTTGCCTCTTGGTGGGAATGAAGACTTTACTGGCGCCATGCTGGACCTCGTCCGGGAGATGTGCGTCACGCCCAGCTTCATGCCGCACTCCATAGGCAGCGATCTGTATGCGTCGACGATCAGCAACCTGCTCCTCAAGTGCAGCGAGGCCTTTGAGGCTGAAGAAACAAAGCGTCGTCTGTTTGTTGTGCTGTGGATGCGCTTCCAGAGGCTTTTGCTGGTCCTAAACAAGCTCACGGGCAAGCTGACGGCGGAGTATTTGAAAGATAGCCGCGCTCGCATACGCAAGGTGATGCGTTTGGAGCAAAATCGTGACGTGTGCCGCTTCTACACGGAGCTGGCCATGTGCGAGTTTGAGATTTTGGAGCGCGACGATGATCCCAGTCGGGCTTTCAATATATTTCGTACCGTGATTGCGATGCAGGAGAAGAAGGATGATTTTCTCACCTCTACGGATGTCCTGCATGCTTATTTAACCTTTGCGGAAATGCTAATCTCAAGGAATGGTCAGGATCAGGCTTTGCAGCTACTGCAAAGCATATGCAAGACTCTAGATGAGGCTGCCTGCCTGCAACAGCTTAAAGAGGAGTTTGAAACTTTGGACAGAATGCCTGGAGAGATGCCCCTCGAGGAGTACTTTCTCTCAAACAAGCTGCTCATTCTCCTAAGAGCTCAGTGTCTGTTGTGGAGCCTAGAGAATCGCAGCCAAGAGTCGGATGTCCTGCTTGATCAGCTCCTAAAAAAGCAGCTCAGCTTTCAAGCCACGAAAAACAACGAACGGAGGCGATTCTTGCGTGAACAGGTCCTGGAACTGCAGCTAGTGCTGAGGCAGCTGCAGCCATCGGGCAGCAACAAGCAACTTGTGGAGCTCGTGGAACTTGGACTCCATGAATTCCCACGGAACCTCCTCTTCTTGCAACAGTGGGCCACCTTCAGTACGTTGCAGTGGCACAAGCTGCGCGCCCGCTTCATACGCACCCAGGCTGGGATCCTTTCGCTGCTTCACTTGGTCATAGCCGCTCGCTGTCGCTTCGCCAGGATCCTGGAGCAGGCCCCCGGCTATGACCAAAGTCATCCACAGCTGCGAAGCCATGTGGAGGCCGCCGTGCGGAATCGCGTGCTCAGCATGTTTGAGACTTTCCTACCGCGCAACACCAATCGCTCGGAGATCGAGGCGAACCAGTATCAGATCCTGCGACGCAACTCTCTCTACTGGCGCAGCTACCTGCGCTGTCTCTCGGACACGAGGACCAGCTTCCAGCGGAGCAAGGAGTGCCTGCTGTCCGCCCTCGACGAGTGTCCCTGGGACAAGGCTTTGTACATGGACGGGGCCATCTATGTGCCGCAGGAACTGGCCCATCTGCAGGACGTGATGACCGAGAAGCAGCTAAGGATCTATGCTTTGCCCGAGGAATTGGATATACTAAGAGGATCCTAAGGATATGATTTGATTTTACGTCTAATTTTATGTTGGGGTAAGTTTTTGTTCTTTTATTTGAAAACCTTTTATAAATTCCTTAAAAACATCCCTATTTTTCATATTGAAAACTAAATTCAAATGAGTTTTAAAATCCTTTAAAAATATATTCCAAGGTATCCTTTATTTATTTATTTGAAAACCTTTTCTAAATCCCTTAAAACCATCCCTATTTTTATGTTGAAAACTTCATTCAATTGAGATTTAAAATGCTTTAAAAATATATATCTAGTTCCAAAATATATTTATAGTTCAAAAATCAATTTATTTTATTTTTAAACATTATTTCCACTCCTCAATCACTATTTAAATGCGCCGCATTAAATATATTTCCCTAAAATTCGATTATGCTAAGTAATAAACAAAATTTCGAGCACTTTATCACTCGGGAGCTCCCGCGGGGAATCACTCCGAATGTCGCATATCGAATGTCTGAAATTATTTTGACGCCGCCTTCTACTCCTTCGCCTCCTTCATCTCCTCCTTCCCGGCCTTTTGTGTTGTGTTTATTATTTTGATTGCCTTATCGCGAGAGATAACCAAAGAAAACCCATAAACCTACAAAAAAAAGGCGCCTAAGAGCACATTGTGCCAGGCTACACCTACGGTGGGAATTGTAGTGCCAAATGGGGCTGCTAAAAAAATGTGTTATCTACTTATTATAAATCCATTATGCTTAGACCTTTGCTATATAAATATAAACTTCAGATAACAGTATCATTGTTTGAAAGATTAACACGCAAAACGGGGTTAACTTTTTAATTGTTTTATTCGTGAAATTTAGATAATATTTTATGCCTTACTTACTAAAAGAAAAATCTGGTTATTAATAAAATTATAATTATATAAATTATAAATATTAAAATTATAAATATATATTAAAGTGTCGTATTGATCCATTTAAAAACTGCAATTTTTAAGTTTAATGTTAACATTTATGACTTAACTATGACATTTAGCAACCTGCTTACGTAAAGAAGTTCCAAAAATTAATTAAAATCTTAACCACAATGTCTAAAATCATAAATGGGTTCGTTGGTGTGTGTTGGAATTATGTTGTTGTACAATTGGTGTAATGTTGGTGAACTTAATCGAACGAATATTGCGTATGCGCCCTGTTAGCCACCTGTTTGGAGCAAACGAGTTTTATGTATTTTTATGCTTAACATTTTCTTTTTTCATAACTTAACTATAAATTTTATAAAGTAACTTCAAAAATGCATTAAAATTTTAATCACAAATTCTAAAATCATAAATGAGTTCGTTGGTGTGTGTTGGAGTTATGTTGTGGTAATGTTGGTGAACTTAAACCAACGAATATTGCGTATGCGCTCCGTTAGCCACCTGTTTGGTACAAACGCATTGATTTCTAGTCTCAAGGGATGCCCCAGATATTGTTGTGACCGCAATTGTGGCCAAGTTATCGCTCAACTCGAATATTGCGTATGCGCCCTGTCTGCTCCTGCTGCCCCACTGTTGCTTTTTCGGAGGAAAATGAGGGAAATGAGCAAAGGAAATAAGGTCGCAGGAAAAGCTCCTCTTGAGTGGCAAAAAGCTGTCTGTCGTCCTGGCTGCTGTTTGCTGTCTTGACACAGCAGAGCAATGAGCACGGAGCACTACTTGCTGGGCTTTGGACCGGGAATCATCCGCGCCAGTTGCCAGCGCAGTCGGTCGGCATCTGTCCAAGTCCCACGACGCGTCGTCGCTCCGTTGCTGCATTGGCTGTGTGTGTGTGTGTGGAATTTGGAAGTGGAAGCGGTTCCTTGTGGCGCCTCCGCTCATTGTCGAGTCCTAGTTATCACGCTGCAAGTTCCTAACTTCCCCAAGTTCCTAGGTTAGTTTCGAGCATTAAATCTTTCAAGTTTCGAGTGTTTATTTTTTTTGTATTTTTTGTTTAAGAGTTGAGTGTGTGTTCGGGTGTATGTGTGTTGTGTTGCTTTACGTTATACAGAAGAGGAAGAGAGAGACTTCACGACCGAGGCAGCGACGCCGACAGCGGCAGAGGCAGCATTGTGTAAGACGCCAGCGTCAAGTTCATAGACTAAGTAGCGACAAACTGTCGCGCCTCCGCTCCAAGAAAAAGCTCCCACAGATAGAGAGAGAGCTGGTAGAGGGATTGTCGGTGAGCGCCAACTAGCTGGCTCTCAGCACTAGTGCACTGAAAGAAAACGGGAGCAAAACTAACAATATATCTCGCAGGTTTTGTATAGTATAAGTATATTAATAATAATAATAATAATAAAGTAAAGTAAAGTAATAATAATATAATAAAGTACATTTAAATTAAAAAAGTTTTATATATTTTATTATCAAATTAAATTTGAGCTTTATTAATTAAAGTGACTTTTTCTAAGTTTAATTCTTTTGGGGGAAAAACATCATAAAATAATGGAAATTAGTTTCCTGGTTATTTTTGTTCGTTTTTTGTTTTGTTTTTCTTTTTTATTTATTATTATTATTATTTTTATTTATTTATTGATTTTTTTTTAAGTAAAGCAAATGAATTGGAAACCATCATTCTTATTTGTACCTAAAAGTAGGCAATAAAAAAGTGTAAGGCAATTTAAACCTAGTTATTTGTTTGTAAATGTCACTAATTTCCCTCAAAAATGTATATTTAGAATTCAGCAAATGATGATAATCAATTTTCACATATAGAAAATATATTCAAATATTTTTTTATTTTATTTTTCTTAGTGTAGCTGGTAGCTCGGCAAGTGGTGAGCGTAAACTCGCCGCGCCGAGGGTTTCCCGGCCGGAAACCTTAGTCAAGGTCTCCGCCAGCTTTCCAACGCAGGTTGTTGCTGTCGCTCTATCTCCGTGCGGCGGAGTCCGAATCGCTCGGCTCTGCTCTGCTCCGCTCCGCTCTGCTCCGAGCAAGCTTTCTCGCTCGGCCAAGCTTTTGCGCGCATTTGCCGCTCGGGAGCGTTGCTCTCCACTCTCCGCTCTCCGGCGGTATGTCGGTCTGGCTGATTAGTTTAGTTTGTGATTTCAATATATGTAATTAATTTTTGTTTCTGTAGCGGTTCGGACGGACGCGTCGCGACGTTCGCTTGGCCCCGTCCGCTTGTAGCAGCATTGCCGTCGCTACTTTGCTGTGTTTCGCTTAATATTTATTTATTAATATAATTATAATTATATTTTTTTTATTATTTTATTTGTGTGAGAGTGAGAGAGATCAGAGGCGGGAGCAGTAACTGCTGGCCTGCCTGTCGTCGTCGCCGCTGCTTCTGCTGCTAAAATGCACAGAACACGCTCGAGAAACGTAAATGGCGCCGCGCTAACCAATGAAATTGGAATATCAAACAGTGCCCCCCAAAAGCCCCATTAAAAAAAAAAAAAAGAAACACCGAATAAAAAGGAGCGAGAAGCGAAATAGGAAACAAGCAACAAACAAACTCGAGTTGCTTCCAATAATAATACAGCGGTTTTCTTTCATTATTTTTTCCCCGTGTGCTGTGCTAGTGTTTGTGCAAACGTGAAAAATAACAACAACCAAGAAAAAGAGAGCAGAACAACAACAGCGGCGAGGAAGAAATATATATTACAAAAGAAGGTAGATTGCGTTGACCTTAATGGCTTGAAAATATTATAGCCACAAAGTCGAAAATCGAATATCGGTGCGTTGGTGTACGTTGGAGTTGAGTTGGTGTAGTGTTGGAGTAGTCTTGGTGAACTGAATATCAGCTGCGCGCGCGCGCGCGCATTTCTATATGTATCTCTCGATTTGTATATATCTTTTTAACTTCGTGCAGCGTGATCGAAACATGAGAACCTGCCGCTTTTCTGTTGGCTTTAGGAAAAATATTCGATTCACAAAATTCCCACTGCGACCGCTTGACATCCCCCGAAAATCTGCTTAGCCAACATTAACGCTCGTACAGCAACACTATATACTCACATACACCACACACACACTTAAAACACACCATAAACATCACACAAATGCATACCAACACAATCAATGAGGCAAGACAAAAAACAAAAATTAACATATTAATGAATTTCCAGTTTCTTTTTTTGGTTTATTTAATTTTTTTATTTTGTGTTTTGTATCAGAAAAACGAATGAAACAACAACAAAATACAGTCAGGAACGTGAGCGTTGGATCTACCGACTTTGGAATACCTAATAAAAAAAATTGGATAATAGAATGGAGAGAATAGAATTTAGAAATAATTTAATAATTATTTTTATGGACTTTAAAGCCATCTCTTCGATTTTTGTGGGATTTTATAAGCTTTAATCCAAAGGTGCGAAAAAATACACTACGTTACTCCAACACAAGTTAAAAACTACTTCAACACAAGTTAAAAACTACTCCAACACAAGTTAAAAACTACTCCAACGCAACTCCAAAACTACTCGAAATGCAACTGAGAAGCAACTTGAAATGTCTTCAATTTATGTCTCTATTTTGAATATCTAAAAAGATTTAAAATTTAAACTCTTTTGATTGTGGGTTAAGGATCACGAATATCTTAAAAGATTTAAATTTAAACTCTTTTGATTGTGGGTTAAGGATCACGAATATCTTAAAAGATTTAAATTTAAACTCTTTTGATTGTGGGTTAAGGATCACAAAGTTGTTGTTGAGTTTGTTGTTGTTAAATTTTTTAAACTCGTGCTTCCTAAAAATCTTAAGGGTTTCGAGGGTCCTTAGAGGGTGTAGATTTATATTTTAGATTATTTTGAAGGTTAAAATAATGTTTTCGATAAGCTTAATTGTTAGCAATTAAAGTGTTTTATGAGCGAAATGTATATTTCAATATAACAATAATAGTGAAAGGTTTGGAGTTAAGTTTACCCCTAAAATACTCTCTTCTCTAAAGCTAATATGATTCCCTGTAATTTCTGTAAATGTTTTTGGGTTTTTGTAAATATTTAAGAGGTTCTTGGGGTTGACTTGGCGTATCTATAACACAATAGGTTTTAATTTCCGAAAAGTGTGGTTTAAATGAACTGGAATTGTGGTCTCACCTGAGATCAGGTGCAAATGTTATGGCCTGCACTTTATGGGTCGGTCCACCCTTGAACCCGGTCGGAGCTGGAATGAGCTTTGGATGGGGCATGATAATAATAATAATAATAAAAGTAAATATAAATAGCCAGCATATAACATCAGGCATCATTTTGGCAACAAACTTTCAATGATTTACCTACCAGTTCCGAGTTCCGAATCAATAAAAAAGCGTATTTGGTTTTTGTTTCTCTCGTTTTTTTTTTCTTTCCAATTTTTCGGTTTTTATTATGTTTTCGGTAGTGTTTTTTGTTGTTATTTTTTTATTTTTGGGTTGTGTGTTGCTGCTCTCAAGGTTTTCTTTGCTGTTGCCGATGATTTTTCGTTGTTTTCTGTCTTATTATTATTATTTTCGCTGCTTGTGTGTTGGGCTGTTACTTTGACTATTTGTGTGTGTGTTGGTGTGCGTGTTGTTTTTTGTTTTTGTTTTATGTTTGATAATTAATTTCGGCGTCACAAAAAAAAGAGAAGAAAAGAAGAGAAAAGATTGTTGGCAAAGCGTCGAGATGATGTTGATGTTGGCATTTCAATTGCGTCGTCGCAGAATGTTTCGAATGTTGTGTCAATTGTGTACGCACACTTGTGCACGGCATTATATATATTATATATAGTATAATAATTTAATAATCGCTTGCCACAGTGTGAGAATTTATTATTTCTTATTCTGTTTGTCTTTTTTTGTAATGAATAGAAATAAGAAAAAGATGTATGTATATTCTGTACATTTTTTGTTTAATGTTTCATATTTTTATTTGGTCTCTCTTATATACATATATTATTCTAACATGTTTGTGTGTGTGTATATATTTTATAATTTGTTGTTCTTGTCGCCTTCACATGAAATTTTTGCTGACGTCGCGTCTGAGAGCGTTTTCGTTAGCCGCTTCGAGCGAGCCGAGTGAGTGAGCGGCAGACGGCAGAGAGAGAAAGAGAGCCGAGCCGAAAGCTCTGCGGTGGAGAGAGGGGTCTCAGGGGGGGCTAGGAAGGGGGCCTGAAAGCTGCGGGAAAAAAAGGAAAGCCGAACTTGTACCGAAAGCGGCAAATTGATAAGCCGCCCAGCCTAGACAACAATAAACGAAACAAAAAACAGATTGGAAATCGCTGACTGAACTGAAAAACTGAAAACTGATGCCAAAAAAATGTATATATATACACATCTGTATACATGTGCATACATATATTTAAATATGCACACTCTGTCTTATTTTTTTTGATTTTCTAACAATTATTTCAAAATTTGCGGCGAAAGTTTGCTGGGATAAGCGAAAGAGAAGAGAAGCTTGACTTGAAGGCACTGAGAGGTGAAGAGAAAATTCGATAGTTACATTAAAAATATTAATAATAAATAAAATTTAAATTTTAACGACTTTTTTCCATTAAAAAATTTCAATTGTAATCCCAAAAAATTGTAATTTTTAAAGAAATTATTTCTAAGCACAATTTGTATCTCGAATAATATATAATTTCTAATGAAAATATTTTGTTTACATCAGAAGAGTATTGAGAGTATTGTCATCATAACAAAAAGGTAAAAAAATAATACATACTGCTATAAAAAAATCAAAAATTAGTAGTTATTAAATTAAATTAAATTACATATTATTCATAATTAAAAAAAAGAGTAAAAACCGCAACTAAATCTCTTAGTTTACTTTATAAAACTCTCTTCATTTCTTTCTCTCTCTCCGCTCTCCCTTTTCTGCTTATTTCTCTCACTGGAAGAGCACTTAAAAATTGCCAAAAAAGTATACCCAAAAATGTATGCCATAAAAGTGCAGTTAATATCGTTAACAATATCGAAACAATCGTTTTGTTTTGAAATTCGAGCAAAAATAATTGTTGTAAACAGGAAACAGCTTAGTGAGCTGCCTTGCTGGCGGCATGCAAAGCGATCGGGCCATAAATTAGGGGCAATCAAATCGATCCAACGATCCGCCAAAAAAAAAAAAAACAAAAAAAAAATGTGGACTGCCAAAACACAAGTTTATCGATAAATCGAATCTTAATTGGAGGCGAATTTAGCATGCCTGATTGGAGATCGCCGCCGAGGCTCGCACGCGGCCTGAGATAGATAGCTTGACGCCATCTTAGGCTGCTATGCTAATTAAATCAATTCCGTTTAGATCAGCGGACACTCTCGGGGGCTCTCTGCGGCCCACTTGGCGTATGCGCAATCTTTTGTAGTTACGCATACGCACCGTTGTCCCAAAGAAAATACAGGCCGCTGTTGCAAAAAACGGAATATGCTAGAATTTAGTATTTATATTTATTTTTTATACTAGAATTTAGTATTTATATTTATTTTTCATACTGGAATTTAGTATTTATATTTATTTTTCATACTAGAATTTAGTATTTATATTTATTTTTTATACTAGAATTTAGTATTTATATTTAGTTTTTATACTAGAATTTAGTATTTATATTTATTTTTTATTTGAACAATTTTTCTAGTATTTCGCTTTGAGTTTGAAACTAGTTTTACTTATTTTTCTCTGGATTTCCTTTACTCGTTTGAATTCTATTATAATTATTTAATTATTATTCATTATTTAACTATTTAAATTGATGATATACAATTTTTAGCTTCATTCTTAACTCAAATCTATTCAAATTTGTAAACTTTTTTAATAAATAAAACAAAATTCCCAAGTTAGGCATTGTTTTATATTCTCCTTAATATTTCTCTCCCAACTCTATTATATATTTTAAGTTTTTGTTTAAGTTTCACGCTCTTTGTGTCATATATATTATATGATTATTATAGGTATTACCTATGTTATGGAATGTTATGCAAAGTGCACTCGGAAATCTTTGTAGAACGTGCTCCATCGACCACGTTCTTCCCACCCAACTCTCTTCTCTCCACTCGGCTTCCCCCGTTCTTCTACGCCTCTCTTTCTCGCCTCTATCTTACTCTGGTTCTCTCTCTTTCTCTTTCTCTCTCATTGGCTCAGCTATTTTTGGTTTTTGCGACAAGTTTTTTTTTTTTTGCCAGCCACCACCACCTGATGTCGATGCCGACGTCTCCGTCTCCGCCGCCGTCGCTGCCGGCGTCGCAGTTGACAAGTCCGGCATTAGGCCAGGTCGAGGCGGCAGAGACAGCAGCTGAGGCAGCGACGACGACAGAGAGAGGGGAAGAGAAGATGCAGCTGCTAGCGGCGAGAAGAAAGAGCAAGCGTCTCTGTGTGTGTGTGAGCTTGTGATTTGTGCTGTTTGTTTGTTGTTGGATTTCTCTCTTTGTTTGTTTTTTTTTTTTTTTTTTTTTGGTGTTTGATAAAGGCGCGTAATTTTCTTGTTATGTCTCGGAGACTTTTTCTTAAGGAAAGATACTTTTTTGCACATAAAAGATGCTATTAGAGAACAGATTTATTAGAAAGAAAAATCTTAAAAATAAGAATTAAATTGGAAATTTCTTAAATTAAAAATTATTCCTTTTTTCTGGTACATAAATCGGGATTTTTACATGTTTGCCGGGCGACGCTTGGGCCTTTTGTCTTCATCTTTTGTGTAACTTTACACCTCAGAACAGGTGTCAGGTTCAATTCAATGAAATTGAAAAGGAAACTGGAGAAACATTTAAAAGAAGCGAAAAAATATACATTTTAATGATTTAAGGAGAGCAACAAAAGGCTCCGATTACGAAGGGAACACCGAAATCATCATCAAAAAGCTAAATTTACAATTTTCCAGCCTCTTTTTATTTATTTATTTATTTCCTAGGCGGCCGAAAGATCTTTTTTAATGATCTATTAGTTGGCATTCCTAGCTATTTTTTTTTTGTTACTCTATTTATAAATTATATACGTATACGTAATATTGCGTATACGCCCCGCAGTTCAAGCCTAATCTTACTTGAGGCGCGAGAGAGCGCGCGCGCCCGCTCGATGTAACTCTAACTATTGCAAATGTAAACAAACCGCAAGCTCCAGGAGGGGCGGAGGGGGGGCAAGGCGGCCTGGGGATATGGCACGTCAAACGTCAAAGCAAATTATATAATTTATTTATTTTGTGCGCTCTCTCTTCTTTCTCGTTCTCTCTCGCTAGGGTTCGTTGTCGTTGTTGTCTGGCAAATAGCTTTTTGCCTTTTTGCTCGCCAATTTTTGTGCTGTTCTCATTTTTTCCCCTCCCCCCCTCCTCCCCTCGAGCACTTGAATTTATTTTTGTTTCTTTGCCTTTCTTCTTTTCTTTTCTTTTTTTTTTTGCCTTTTCTACGTCGTCGCGTCTGAAATGCAAATAAAGCGAGTGCAAAAAATATAAAAATAATAATAAAAAAAAAGAGCGGCGAAAAGGTTCTTTATATTACATTTTAATTTTATTTTTTTGTTACTTTTGCTGCTGTGTGTGTCATTTTTGCAATTACGACCTGCTGCCCGGGTGATTGACCCGAAAGCCCCAGGCTCGCCGCCGCCGGTCGAGATCCCAGATCCATATCCATATCCACAGTCAGATCTAGATCCAAGCCCAGAACTAATATTGGGTTGGTGGAATGTTTGGTTGGGTGGCTGTCTGGTTGGGTGGTTGGGTGGTGCTCTGCCTCTGTGTTTGTGTGTTTGTGTCAACCGCAACGCAAACAAAAGGCCTTCGAAAAAATGTTGGCAAAGATTTTCGCAGTGCGTGCCATGTCCCCGAAAAGCGAGACAAACAAAAGGGCCACCAAGGCACAGTGGGGATCCAATAAAAGGGAAATTTAGGAGCAGAAATATTGACATTATAAAAAACAAGAAAGGAAGCTAACTTCGGCACGCCGAAATTGGTATACCCTTGCAGATTCCAATTGTATAAATTATAATCTTTTCCAATATAATATAATATGAACTACTTTCATATTCATACAATTTTTACAGTTTTACATTTTTACATGTAAAGTAAAATGTAATTTTTCTCCACATTTACCGATCGTTTGTATGGCAGCTATATGATATAGTCGTCTGATTCTTATGAAATTTACAAAAAAAATCTGAAAAAATATGAAATACTTGTATCTAAAAGTAGAAGAAATTATGTTGGAAACTGGCAAAGTTATAATTTGTTTTCTAAAAATTTCCCAAACCGTTCCTATGGCAGCTATATGATATAGTAGTCCGATTTTTATAAAATTAAATCCGAAAGTTTAGAATAAGATATATATCTTATAACTGAGATTTGATTAAGATATGTTCAAAAACAGTAGAGTTATAATTTTTGGTAATAATATGTTCATTAATTCCAAAGAAATCAATACTTTAACTTTTATAAAAACAAAATAAATCTAAAGTGATATATTCTATACATACTTTAAAGGTATATTATGGGAACATAAATGATTTGTTCATTAAATTATAGATCAAGTGCGAAAACAGGTTAACAACTTGAAGGTCAACAACAATAATAATATTTATGTTATTTCACAGCAAATTAAAATGTTGTTTTTTTTCGAAATTAAACGTTGATTAAATTATTTAAATTACACAAATATATTTAAAATATTATGAATATATCAAATATTAATATATTAAAATATTATTATTATATATTTATATTCAAAATATATTCAAACGAAGGCTTAAACTTATTTTTAGCTAGTTAACCAATATTCACTGTAGTCCCAGGACCTCCTGTGCGTGTGCACACTCCCTCCTACGCATGAATGTCCTTGCTTCATGGGAAATTTCGATACAAATACCAGAGTGTCCTTGTGTCTGTGTCTCAGAGAAGGAGCTTTTCATTGAGCAGGGAAAAGTGAGGGAACACAGTCGCCAAGAAGTTTATCTTCTTACTTGTATATTTTATATATATTTGATTTAGACTGCCAAGCAACACTTGAGTTGAATGCGCACAAATAAATAATATATATATAAAATATATGTTATATATTTTGTATACACACACTTTGAGGGGAAAATTGGAGGGTGAAGAGCGAGGGAATATTAACTAGTTACAATTCTTTTTAATAAAGTAACACAGAGATTTAAATCGAAAGAAAATTGCGAATGAAATCATATAAATAACGCTCTCAATATCTTATCGAAAAACTCTGTAATATCGATAATTTCAGACAAAAATCCCATCTGTCAGAAAATATCGATATGATCATATGTGTTATTCAATATCGATTATTTGGACACACGTTAAAGTTTAAAAATCGATTTTTATATTGAATCTTTCCTTCAAATATCGATAATATATCGATCGCTCCCCTTCTTAGTTAAAGTCTCTCAAATAGATTATAAAAAAGACCTAAAAGTAAAATATCTATATCAATTAATTGTAAAGTTTTAAAATCGATTTCTATATCGATTCTCCACATCAAATATCGATACAGTCTTAATTTATTGATATTTTCCGCCTTTCTTGATTTAAATCTCTCAAAAAGATTAGAAAATAGACCTAAAAGTAAATATTTGACAATACATAGCCCTAAAAATCCATTTAAATCATTTAAAACTCAAACAAATGAACCTTTAAAAAAACCAAAAAATCGATTAAAACATCGATCGGCATTGGGGACTTGAACTCGGGTTCAATAATTCCCTTAATTTGCAACCCGTCGGAGCCCCGAATGGGTGCTAAATTTTGGGTCGGCTTTAACCGGTTTATATATCAATACTATATATATATACTTTATTGTGTATATAACAAAAAGTTTAAAACAAAAAACAGAATTCAAGAAGCATTTAGCAGCAGCTGCAGAGAAGGCAACAAAGGCAACAGGTGACAGCACAGATCCGATCCGAGTGGGAAATAAAAATTCAAATATATAAATTAAAGTATTCATTTAATTAGCAGAGAGAAAAAAACAACAACAAACCGCAAGCAGCAACAACAATTCTTACATTCTGAATTCGAGCCGTAAAAACGAGACGAACCAAAGTACAGAAAATAAAGATTCGGGCTTTGACGAAGTTCTGAATACACTTCTTGAAATTTATATAAATATTATGTGTATTATGTTTTTTTAATTTCTGAATTTTAATTAAATTTTTATGTAAGAAATAAAACAAGTTTATTTATTATATTAAATGTTTGAGGATCTTAAATGATGTCTTAATCGAAATGCAAGAGTATTTTGATAAAGACACCAACAAATAGTATTAAAAACTAAACAAAAAGTGTTGAACAAAGACAGAACTAAAAAAAACCCAACCAACAACCAAATAAAACCTTGAAACGTGTAATTTAAAAGTAATTAAGAATTCTATTTGGAAAGTGTTTAACATTCGGGTGAATTAACAACAACAACAACAAATAAAAGACCCTTTACAAAAGCTAGAATAATAATACTAAAAAAAAACAGAAACAGAAACAAACTTCTGCTTCATTTTCTTATTCGTATTCTTGTTTTTTTCTTCCCTCTATTCTTTAGCAACAAACAAAAAGGAAAAAAAACACTGAACACTTGCTGGAAGCTGAATAAAAAAAATGGAACAACAATAACAAAAACAAGCAAACAAACAGAAGTGAAAACAAGAAACAACAACAGAAATACCTCCACAGCTGTACAAATATTGATTGATATTGATATTGAGAAACAAACATAAAGCGTATATATATACCAAAATATAACTAAAAGTGAAGCAAAATAAAAATGAATGAGAAAATGTAACAATGTAATCAATTATCCGACATCCCCGTCCAAAATAAAACCAAAACTAACTCGGAAAACCTGAAAAAATCTGTTTGAAAAAATACTACTGTCGCTTTTAAGCGAAAGCGTGACTATTCAAATACCAGAAAAATACCAAGTTGGCTGAATAAAAATTCAGTTATTTGTATTTTGTTTTTGTTTTTTTTTTTATTAATTTGTTTCCCTGCAAACACTCAAATGCAAAAGCAAAGTACAAAGAACCACAAAGAAGAAACGCAGCGATAACAAAGTGAAATGCAAACTGCATAAGCTAATATCAACAACAAAGTAATACAAAATATATAATTTCCCAATTCAACAAAAGAAACCGCATCCTCCGCCCCCATCATCAGACAGAGAGAGAGAGCGAGAGGCGAGTGCGGGAGAGAGAGCAGGCAAACCAAACAAGCGGCAGAGAGAGGGCGTGGGAGAGACACAAAGCCAAGGGCAAGTTTGCAGAGAAAGAGTCCGAGTGCGAGAGGCAGCTAAAGAGAGACAGAGAGCGAGCGAAAAGCTTCATGCAGAAAAACAAGAGGCAGCGGTGCAAAACATGTAAGTGAAATTGATTTTTTCTTTGCCTTTTGCGCTCTCCCTCCTTTTTATTTGATTGTTATTATTGCTGTTATTGTTATTGCCAACATTAGACGTAAATATTTCATGATTGATTTATGCTCAGGGGCCCAGGGAAAGCTAACGGTATTGCAAACAGAAAGGTGGCAACCCTGGTGCAAATATGATAATTCCATGTTTTATACTAAAAGATTACTAAATGCTTCGGTGAACAGTTATGATACATTATGTTTGGAGTTTTTTGTTTTATTCTGTTTAAAAATCAAGTTAATGGTTCTTTAAAGTTTTGAGTTAATTGTCATTAGTGGCAACCCTTTAATTAAAGAAAAAGACAATCCTTTTCAGAATGAGTTTACTTTCCATTTTAACATAATTTTCAAGTTTTAAAATGTTTTTGTCTTCAATTTTTAGAGATAGTAAGAAAGATCTATAAAATCTCGTGAAATTTCCCAAGAACATCTCTGAACCCTTTTGCTAAAAATAGCACAAATCTAATCTAAGGTAATCAAAGGTAATCTCTAAGCAGATTACCACATAAAGCCGTAAATTTTGACAGCTCACAAAGTAATGCAATCGCACTTGCATTATCACAGCTCTTTAATCGGGTGAATAATAGGTTTCTATCGTAACCCTTTACAAAAACAGTGAGTCACGAAGTCACGATGCAACATTGTTAGATTGCAAATAGATTAGTTCGGGGAGTTATACAATATGATAAGCCACTGCTGAGAGCCCTTGACAGTCATTGATAAATGCCATGGGAAAGGGAAGTACTGTCTATTTATAGTATTATTATTAAGTGTTTACTTGAGACCCTTTTGTTTAAGTGTAGTATCGGTAACTAGAAATTATATATTCATTTCAGGCAGCCAAAGATCAGACCAGAAATTGACCCTAGCCTTAAGATATGTACATTTCAAATAAACCCCTCCTGTGGGGCTGGAAAAAATACTGGAAGACACCACACATTCCCATACAGGGGAATTAACTGTCAAAGCTTGACCCCCACAAGCTCTCTTTGGTGTCGTCGTCGTCTAATCAGCTCAGCCATGGTGTGTGTGTGTGTGTTGTTTTGTTGTGTGTTTTTGTTTTGCGGTGTTTGTTGGCTGAAAAGCAATCGAGAAGAGCAAACAAGCAATGGTTTTGGGGCGGCGGGCGGCTTATCAAAAGCAATATTCATGTTGAATATCTGTACGAAGATTATAATTGCACACACACACTCGGGGCCATATAAATATGGACTCAGACGTGCGTACTCGCACACGATTATATCTAAATTTATATGGCCAAGTCGGGAGAGAGGGGACAAGTCTTGGGTCTTGGCAACTTTTGGTGACTTTATCGATTTGTGGCCCCAAATTTTTGGTTAGCTTTGGATTCGAAGGTGTGTCGTGTGCCAAAAGGCGAAATATTTGGCCTGGAGATAAGTAAGGGTGATACTTAAAAGAATTAGAGATAAACAACAATAGTTTAAGGATTTTTGGATTAGGGTTTTTTTTAGGTAGCTTTAAAAAATAAAAAAAAATAATTTAAATATAAATATAAAATATAAAAATAATATATAATTTGTATAAAAATTAATTTATAAGTTAGTTTATCAGTTGATATTTAAAAAGAACCAGAGATAAACTACATAACATAGTTTAAGGATTTTTGGATTTAAGAATTGGGGTATTTTTTTAATACCTTAAAAATATGGAGTATATTATTTGAAATTAATTTATTAGAAGAAGTTCGTACAGAAGGTGTCAGGTGGGTATCTTTTCAGCCTCCTTAAAGCACTTGTCGCTCACTTTTCTTACTCTCCTTAATTTATAAGAATAAGCTGGTATAGTAGGTGTCAGGTGGGTATCTTTTTAGCCTCTCAACTCAATTGTCACTCACTTTCCTTACTCTCCATCCTTACTCTGCCTCCTTACTCTCCCTCCTTACTCTTCCTCCTTACTCTTCCTCCTTACTCTCCCTCCTTACTCTCCCTCCTTACTCTCCCTCCTTACTCTCCCTCCTTACTCTTCCTCCTTACTCTCCCTCCTTACTCTCCCTCCATACTCTCCCTTCTTACTCTCCCGCTCCCTCTCTCACACCTCACTCTCTCTCTCTCTTGCTGCTCGCTCTGTTGCTTTTCCAACGCGTTGCGTATACGCCCCATTGCACCGACAGTCAGCCATGCAGCGGCGACGTCAACAACGCGCCGTCTGTCTGGCGATTTTTGGCCCAAGCAATTGACATGCTCTCTCTGCCGCGCCCCCCCTGCCACCTGTGTGTGTGTGTGGTGTTTACCTGGCACTCGAAAACAATTACAAAACAAAGTTGGAATGGCGGAAAAACAAAAAAGTGCAGCAGCAGCAGCAATAGCAAAATAGCAAAATAAACTAATAAAAGGAGAAGAAGAGCAAATATTACAGCAGCAGCAACGTCGATGATAACAACTAAAGGCAAAGAATGAAAAATAAATAAATAAATAAACGCTTGAAATGCATATTACTTACTTGCCCGTCAAGTGCCTTGTTCGCTTCCTTGTTTTTTTTTTTTGTTGCCATTAATCATTTCTTGAGGTGAATTTCGCAATTTAAAACTATAAAAATTGTTGATAAAAATAAGCAAGGAACTCTTATGGGAAATATATTTTTTAAGAAGTTAAATTTGGGAATTAAAAACTAAGAAATACTATTACCATTTTTATAAAATGAATATTATAGTTTTCCTTCTCTAATTTAACGTTTTTTGAAGAAAAAAAATGTTTCAAATAGGCCGAAAATATTTATATTTTTATTAAACACACTTTCCCTTTCTTTTAGAATCTTAAACAAAGCTTTTTTGAATTAAATAAAATTCTTAATCAGTTTTACCTTATTTATAAAATAAATATTATATTTTTCCGTCTTTAGTAAAACGTTTTTCTGAAGTAAAAAATGTCTCAAATAAGCTTAAGATATTTTTGTAAAGTAATTATATTTTTATCAAGCAAACTTTCCCTTTCTTTTTGAATATTTTTTGTATTAAATAAAATTCGTAATTAATTCAAAATGGAAAATATAATAATTAAAGCTGTGAATCATTTTTTAATTATTATATTTTCCATTTTAAATTTTAAATACCCATTTATTTGTTGTCTTTTTAAGGTTCCAGCGAATAAATAAAACATTCAAGTGAAATAAATGAATTTTTAATTAAGAAAATATGCCTCTTCTAGTAGAATTTCCTGTGAAATTAAAAGATCTAACAAATATTGATCGAAACTGGTAAATAATTTAGCTTAATCTTCAATTGTTCTCTAGGTAAACCCAAAGAGAATAAATAGAAGAGGCATCATCAGACGAGGAGGAGAAGGAGGAAGAGGTTGATGATCGGGTTCGAGGGCGAAAAATACGAAATTTACGACCTGAGAACCTCCCCCTTCTCGCCTCGTTTGGGGGCGGGAGGGAAATATGTGTGACAAAGGAAAGCAGAGAGGAGTAAATATAGTTCAAAGATCTGCTATATATGTGCGCCATCTGATCTCTATGTGTGTGTAGTGTCGGGTATTATTTATAGGCGGCACTTGGACAAGATTCGCATATAAATAACACACGGAGAAGGAGAGTATTATCTTTGGCTGTTCTTTGACTTTTGCTTCTGTCATTCAACCAAAGCGATCCCCCTGCCACCTCCGCCCATGACTCACAATCGTTTTTATGGCTTTCAGCGTTTTACGAGTTCGATCATAAAAAAAAATACAAAAAAAAAACAGCAAGTCCCAAGGAACACGTCGAGTCCAATTGCTGCGCCTATGTTTCTTTTGTATCTTTTACTATTTGTATCTTTTACTGTTTCTAGATATTTTTAGTTTTTTTCAAACTGAAACAAAACATTATTGTTTTTTTACTAAGGAAACCAAATAAAGGCATTTTTATGCATAAGAAGAAAGGAGTAACTTTACAAAAATTAGTGCAAAAATTAGAATAATAATAAAGGAATTTAAAGGGAAATTCTTTGAGAGTAGAGTGAAAGAGTATAGGGAGAGAGTATAGGAAGAAAGTAGAGGAAAAGAGTAGAGGAAGAGAGTAATGAGAGAGAGAGAGAAAGTACCCATTAGAGCAGAAAACTTTTCAGACTTCAAAGGAACTTTTTTTCTTTGTTTACTCAAAAAAAAAAATATATTTTTCTAGATTAAAGGAAAATCTTTGTATAAAAGAAATAATCTCCTTAAAACTAAGAAAATGTTTCTAAAAATAATGAAAAGCTTCCATGAATTTTGAGGCAAGAAACCATAAAAACCAGGAAAGCCACTCTCATTAACATTTCTTACATTTAATTCTATTATTTTCCGTAAATTTTAAAGCAAGTTTTCTAGATTTTCTTCGTTTAGGTTCTTCCCTTAAATTACGGGAGAATTTCCCTTGTTTTTCTAGTAAATTTTGCATAAAAAACAAGGCCAATTCGCCCTAAAATGTATGCAAAAAAAATCTCGCACATGTAGGCTTATAATTCCCAACTGGTTCTGACATTTCCCGAATGAAGTGACGGTCAAGTAGCAGGCCAAGTCTTAGGATATGTGTGTGTATGATGCTAATGTGTGTGTATTGTATTTGCATTGTGTGTGTGTGTGTATTGTATTTGCATTGTGTGTGTTTTTAAGAGAGTTTTTATGAGTGAATTGATTTAAACTTGTCTTTACGTTAAACTTCAAAAAGAAGAAAGAGAAAGAAAAGAGAAAATATAGGTTTTTTTTCCCAGTATAACCGAATTTCAATTAATAATAATTATTAACAAATATATATATATTTCCACTCCTTGCAGCCAGAGAACATGGAGAGCGCGAGTCGCAGCAGGAACGCCACAGCAGCAGCCGCAGCCGCCTCCGCCTCGGCGAGCCACAGCCAGCAAGGAGGACGCCCCAGCCAGGACCGCGTTGAGCAGGACCTGAAGCAAGACATTCCCTACTTTGACGAACCGCCGGCCATCAGTGCCGGCGATCTGCTCGTGCTCGGCAAGAGCGAGTGCAGCCTGGACGACCTGGCCTGGGATCCCGCCGACATGGATGCGGATCCCGAGCAGGACCACGAACAGGACCACGACCAAGACCCAGATCAAGACCAAGGACAGGAGGACAACTATCCGGATGAGAACGAGAGCTCGGTGCTCGGGAGCGACTATGCGCCGAGTGGCAGCGGTAGTGCCGCCAATAGCTTCTATCTGTCGCCAACGCCCTCCGCCGCCTCGGGCTCCGGCTGCGACCTGATGCTCCGGCCGCCCTCCAGCTCCATGTATCACTTTAACTACAGATCGCCAGCGAGTCCCATGAACATGCCAGGTAACAGTGGTGGCAACGGAGGAGGAGGAGCAACTGTTGGATCCGCATCCGGACGCCTGCATCCGTATGCACATTCCGCGGCGGCGCATGGAACGCCGCCTAGCTTCTACCCGAACATGTGGTATCCCAATGCTCCCTATGGTGCCTCCGGAGGAGCCTCGAGCGGTGCCAGTGGCAGGTACATGCCGTACGGTGCACCGGGAGGACCTAGTCCTGGTCCCAGTCCCGGTCCTGGCTACACCGGTCATCCTTCGCACCTGCATCATCCGGCGGCGCATGCAATGCACCATCCGTACCAGCAGACGCCGCATCCCCACGGACATCCGCAGCATCCCCATCATCCGCACCACCCACAGCATCCGCATCCGCATCCGCACCACCAGCATCCGCACGAGACCATGATGGAGATGTTCCAGCTCTCAAATAGGTGAGTTTTTTGACAAGAAATTGAATATATTTTTATGCCCTTGCAGGGTATTATATTTGCAGTCAGTATAAATATAAAGTATATATATAAAGTATACATATTCTTGATCAGCATCACTGACCGAGTCGATCTAGCCATGGTCGTCCGTCTGTCTGTCCGTTTCTACAGAAACTAGTCCCTCAGTTTTGAAGCTAACTGAATGAAACTTTGTAGATAGTCTCCTATATACTCTCACTCGAACATAAGTCGGAACGAGCCAGATCGGATTACTATATCATATAGCTGCCATACAAACGATCCGTAAATTTGTTGAAAAAAAATTATAACTTTACTGTTTTTTAACATATCTTGATCAACTCTCGGTTATAAGCTATATATATTATTTTTGATTTTTAGATTTAATTTCATAAAAATCGGACTACTATATCATATAGCTGCCATACAAACGATCCGTAAATTTGTTGAAAACAATTTATAACTTCACTGTTTTTTAACATATCTTGATCAAGTCTCGGTTATAAGCTTTGAATATTGGTTCAGACTTTTGGATTTAATTTTATAAAGATCGGACTACTATATCATATAGCTGCCATAGGAATGGTCGGGAAATTTTTAGAAAAAAAATTATAACTTTGTCAATTTTCAACATAATTTCTTCTACTTTGGGATACAAGTATTTCATATTTTTCCAGAATTTTGTTTTAAATTTCATAAGAATCGGACGACTATATCATATAGTTGCCATACAAACGATCGGTAAATGTGTAGAAAAATTACATTTTACTTTACATGTAAAAATGTAAAAGATTGTAAAGCTGTAAATTTAAAATTTATATGAATTGCATTTTACTTTACATGTCAAAATGTAACAAAAATGTACAAAAATGTAAAACTGTAAAGAGAGAGAGAGAGTAAAGAGAGAGGGAGAGATTATAATTAATGCAATTGAAATCCGCAAGAGTATGCCAAAGTTAGCTTCCTTTCTTGTTATTTTTTTTAAATTAAAGCTAACTTAAAATCTATAAAAATCAACCCAAAATGGAAACAATTTCGGGGAAAATTCCCATGGAATCTCCCATCTTCCTTTCCACGGAAATGGGAAAACTGTAGGGCACATCCTCCCACATTTTATTCCGCGAAACCTGAAACCCGCGGCACATGGAGTGATCCGGTTGGGATCTCCCGTGGTGCTAAGTGGGGGCCACATCCTCCTCCGTGGGTGGCCAATTGCGCGTTATTCAAAGAGGATGATGAGCTGGAAAGGATGAGTGCCAGGTTTGCATCCCGCTGGTCGTCTGGCCTGATTGGAGATTGCTTGCTCCTCGCGCTCTCTCCCAATTAGCGTGTCTTCTTGTGGACTCCCAACTAAACCTGATTAGCCAGTTAATGTGTATTTATATATATACATCATATATCTGTTGTTTGGATTTATTTTTGGTCTGGAGCGACGCGACGCCCCCGACGCGCTTTCATTCATTCATTCAATTCATTCAGCGGAATCGCTAGCTAGCTAATTTCCAAGCTCCAGCCAAGGGAGCCACTGGAAACCTGCACACGACCGCCTCCTCCTCTAATCGGAGGCCAATCAGAACATGTCCCCCAGCTGCCCGCTCTCTCTCCCACTCTCTCGAAGCACAAATCAGCAGAAGAGAACAATTTCGCTTCCTTATTTACTTTGCTTTTGCTTTTGCCGTTGCTGTACCGTTACAATCGGCCATATATAATCCAATGCGTTTCGATACGTCATTAGCGCGCATTTCCAAGGTCGACCTGCATCCGCTAGAAGTCGGAGGAGGAGGAAGGGGTGCTGGTGGTGGGTGCAGTTATCGATACGCGGCGCTCTTTACAATGTAAGCTCCACTGACAGCAGATACAGCAAAAGAGAGAGAGAGAGAGAGGAAGAGAGAGAGAGCAGGCAGACAGAAGAAAGAGGGCGGGGCGGGGGGCCAGTGCACTGTGAAAATGGCAAAAGGATAATAGATAATATTTATCGAATTTAAAACCTTGCTTTCAAAGCGCTAAGCTCAACTTGACATCCTAATATATCGAATTTTTTACTATCGAAGAATAACGCATTTAAACTTTGATATTATTATTTATGTTGTATATAAAATATGCAATTTAATGTGACCAGGGTTGCATGCAAAGCAACTATGGGAACAGGTTTGAAAAGAAAGAAAGAAGAAAATATTAAAGAACATCCTAATATATCGAAGGTTTTATCATCGAAGAATATAGTATTTAAATTTTGATATAATACAAAAACATTCGAATAATGTTTACTTCATAACTCGCTATTTTCTATTGTATGATTTAGAATATTGATTACTTATTCAATTATTCATTTCTTGCTATTTTGATTCAGAATATCGATTAATTGCCATTTAAAAATATCAATTTATATATCAACTTTGGTATCAAATATCTATACTGCATCGATATATATCGAGACTTATTCCATTCCTATTTTGAACCATAACCCATTGCCTTTTGTTTTCACCAAAAATGTATTATTCAATTTAATCCAATAATTTTTCAATAATTTCCACAATAATTTTTGCAATTTTGACAATTCCAATTTAACAAATTTTGTTTCTTAGAGATTAGACTTATTAACTATCTTTACAACTATAATATTCTATTATATTGTTTATTTAATATTTATTTGTACATTATTATATAAAAATATTTAAGTGTTGGTTAACGTACATTAAAGCAGTTTTTAGAGCTAAAAACTGAACTGCAGATCTAAAAAATCTTGAAAAGTGTATCTAGTCTTTGCCACTCAGTTGCGAATGCAACAAGTTGAGTGCACAGACACACTCGCAGATAGCAAATACACTTGGAAATTGGCTAAAAACGAACGAAAAAAAAACAAAAGCAAAAAGAAAGAAAAACCGTTAACGTTAACGCTTCGAGTGGGCCAAAAGCAGCAACAAAACAGTCTCAACAATTGCTACGACAACAATGTGACATCAAGTGCAAGGGTGCAGTGCACTCTCTAGATTCAATCAAGGGCAACCACAAAATCAAACCAAACTATAAAGTGAATACTTGAATACTCTATCTTAATTGATTTTTATTTGTTTCTATAAATAAATACTAATCAAAGCAATTTCCTTTAATTTCTTCTAAATTATTTAACATACTTGATTTGTTTTTCAAAAATCCTGCTATAGTTTTGCTATTGATTAACCCATTAAATCTATTTAAGGCTACTTCTTAATAACTAAATAATAAGCTTAATTATCGGGTTCTTTTATTTCCGTAAATGGCAATCAAAATTTTCGTTTATAGCAATTTTTAAGTATTTGTTTTAATGCGTTTCCCATTGCCTATTGGCTATTTTTAAACTTTTAAATGCATTAAAAAGCACAAACTGCAGTTGGAATTTTATTACAACGTAAAATATTACAAAATACACTGTTATTATTTTAATTAATTTTAAATGTTTTCTAACTAATTATTAAATTAGGTTAGTTTTTGATTTAAAATTATGTTCCTTGCCTTCTGCATTGTTGCCAAATTTCTGGCTAATCCTTGACCGCAGAGCCAACAATGTTGCCAAACTTCCAGGGAATAATTTTCTCAATTGCGCACACACTCCCTCTTGTTGTGCACTTGGGGAAAAATAATTAATATTTAATATATAATGTTCTAAAAATAATTGATATTATATAATATAAGAAAATAAATAAATAAATATAATAATCAATGTGACCAGACTTGAATGTTAAGCAGATTTGATTTGATTTAAATAAGAAGCAAACTTTGCAATGTGATCTAAACTTATTTAAATTAAATTAAAATCAAATCTTAAACCTGAACTTACAGAAAGTAAAATGTTATTTTCCATTTTAGCTGTTTAAATTATTGTTTATTTATTTAATTATAAAAATTATAGTGTGCCCAGTTTTCTAATTAAATACTTGTAATTGTTACACAAAGTAAATGTTCTCTGTGCACCTTCCTTGGTGTTTGTGACCACTGACTGCCTGCATTTGTTTACTCGAACTGTTGCGCACTTTCCTGTTTTTTTTTTTTTTTGTTTTCTTCCCCCCCCATTTTGTTTTTCCTATTTTCTTCAGCTTTTTTTTTTGCTGTTTACATTGCCTTTGCCATTGCAATTGCAATTGCTCCTGCACTTCGTTTCTCACTTGTGTGTCTGTCTGTGTGTGTATTTTGCGAACTTGTTTTGCAATTGCGTTTTAAAATAAATTACATCAGTGGCCAGTGGCTAGGCAAAGGGTTGAGAACTGAAAAGGGTGTTGCAGTGGAGTCTATGTGTGTGTGAAAACAACAACAACAATGTGGCAGCAATTGGTAGCCATTGCTAATCGAACGCAGCTGCGATTTCGCATTTCCGTATAAATTAGTCATGAGTTCATTTAATTCGCATATTCTTTATGTTGTATATTAAAATATGCAATTTAATGTGACCAGGTTTGAAAAGAAAGCATATTAAAGAACAGGATTGAAAATTAGGTAGAATGAAAAGTAACTTTGATCTTAGTTTCTTATTTATGTTTTTCAATCAAATATTAGATTTATTTCAATATTTATATTATTTAATAAATTGTATATTAAAATATGCACTTTAATGTGACCAGGGTTGCATTAAAAGCAGTTTCAACTAGAACAAAGAACAGGGTTGAATGAAAATTAGTTAGAAATGGAAATTAGCTTTGATCTTAGTTTCTTATTTTTGTTTTCCAATCTAATATTAAATTTATTTCAATGTTATTTAGAAATAAATTCATAGAAATATAAGGAAATAAAATATTAAATTTATAAATTACTCATGAGTTCATCTAAGAGCGTGAAATTATTATTAATGTGGAAATAAGCATTTTAATGTGACCAGGTTTAAATGCAAATCAGTTGCAACTATGTGAACAGGTTTGAAATTAAAGCATTTTGAACTTTGAGAAAAGAATTGAATAAAAATTATGTAGAAATGAAAGGTAACTTTGATCTTTGTTTCTTATTTTTGTTTTTTAATCAAATATTAAATTTCTTTTCAATTTTATTTAGAAATAAATTCATAGAAATATATAGAACTAAAATATATTTCTTAAATTTCTCTCCGTGTCTAATATTATGCAATTAATGCAGGGAACAGCGCTCAAGAGCGACGTGATCATTGCACTTGAATCGCTCCATCCGTCCAGCTTCCCCCCGGAGAATCGATACCCCCGAACGAGACTGATAATTATTGACAGTTCTCAGACATTATTTTTTTTTGTCATAGTCTAGCCGATCGGTCGCAATATGCAATACTTACTTTTACTGCGTAACCGATCGAACAATTGCCAAGTCATGCGCCGCAAATATGTATATATAGCTCTTTGCATTTGTACTATATATTATATAGGATCGGAGCTATATGTGGGGAATACGGGAAGTGGACAACCGAGGCAACAAAGTTGTAAAAAGATAGCCGGGAATGTTCCAGAAAAGGGATGAGTGCTTTAAGAAAGTAGAAGCAATATCAAGTAGATTTTGTATCAAGAAAGATATATAATATATAGTTATTAATTTCCCGGAATTATAGAATTATTTAAAAAAGCTGGGTGAAGGTTTAAGATCCTTCTTTTGTTATATTTTATGCAACTTCTAAAGTCCTAAAATTATTTAAAGGCTGGTTCCAGGTTTAAGATCCTTCTTTGTCATATTTTTTGTAACTACTAAAGATCCTTCTTTGCTATATATTTATTTTAACAACTAAACTCCTCTAAGAAAATTTATCTTTATTTTATATCTAATACTCTTTTAGTTTAATGTTTATTGCAACTTTGTTGTTTTCTTCTCTTCTAAAACAACAATTAACATAAAATATAATAAAAAGCGATTGGCTAATCTCAACCTGCAGCTGGGACTTCGTCACCTTCCTACCTCAATCAGCGTCCGCTTGTCGTATATCTGAAAATTATATACTATATACTTGATGGGTGTGCATTGCACACTATATATGCATCTCTATTGTCGTCATTAATCTGACGGGAAGGGAGAGCAATGGGTTCCAAAGTTCCCCTAAAAATATTGATGAAAAATGAGAACTGAATTGTGTACTTATTTGTGATAAAATTATGATGATAATCTCTCTTAAAATTATCAAATATTTTTAAATATTAAATATTATGAATGCAAATAATATTTGGCATAGAAATTATCTCTTTTAAAGTTACAAAATATTATTTATTTATACGAATTATCCCTTTCAAAATTATATTTTTAAATAAATATTAAAAATGTAAATAATATTTGGCATACAAAAGATCTCTTTCAAAAGTATCAAATATTATTTATAAAATAAATATAAAATTATCAAATAAATAATATAATAAATAATATTTAATAATTTTAAAAGAGATCATTTATGTAAATAAATAATATTTGATCATTTTGAGAGATCTCTGAAATAAAATAAATATAAAATTATCTATAAAAATAATATTTGATAATTTTGAAAGAGATAATTTGTATAAATAAATAATATTTGATCATATTTAGAGAGCTCTTTTGTATAAATAAATAATATTTGATAATTTTTGAGAGAGATAATTTTTATAAATAAATAATATTTGATAATTATTGAGACAGATTATTTGTATGCCAAATGTTATTTTGATTTTTATAAAATATAAAAAATATGTTGAAATACTTTTCTATTTTAAATATTAACAGGAAATATTACAGCTTTGTAAATTTATTTTAAAAACTCCCCAAAAGTATGCAATAATACATTTAAAATGTACAATTTTCTCTGCATTCTTTAGGGCGCAATTTTAAAGGGTTTTAAATCTACAACCAATTCTTTTTATAATTATTCAAATCTTAATAATGAATTTTATAATATATAAAATAGAAATATAAGTTTATTTATAAACTAAATAATTTTTGAACCCTTTTTCAGCGGTCGCGAGGCGCGCAATCGAGCGGAGAAGAACCGTCGGGACAAACTGAATGGATCCATCCAGGAGCTGTCCACAATGGTGCCACATGTGGCAGAGTCCCCGCGAAGAGTGGACAAGACGGCGGTGTTGCGCTTTGCAGCCCATGGATTAAGATTGAAGCATGGTGAGGATTAATTTTAATTTAATTATAATAATAAGAAATTATTTAATAAATTATTTAAACCCATAATTAATCCAATATCCTTGTCCAGCCTTTGGCAAATCCCTGCTCCACCAGCGTCCCCAGATCACCGACACATTGATGAGCATGCTGGACAGCTTCTTTCTGGCACTGACCTGCCATGGCCACATCCTGCTGATCTCGTCCAGCATCGAACAGCATCTGGGCCACTGCCAGACGGATCTGTACGGGCAGAGCATCATGCAGATCACCCATCCGGAGGACCAGAGCATGCTCAAGCAGCAGCTCATCCCCACCGAGCTGGAGAACCTCTTCGATGCCCACGGCGACTCCGATGCGGAGGGTGAGCCCCGTCAGCGGAGCAAGTCCGAGGAGGAGTACATCGACAGGAAGTTGCGCGAGGACAGGCGCAGCTTTCGTGTGAGGTAAAAGGATATTAATATATAAAGTTTTATGTATATTTATTGATATATATCTCCCCTAATTTCCAGGTTAGCTCGTGCCGGACCTCGGTCAGAGCCCACCGCCTACGAGGTGGTGAAAATCGATGGCTGCTTCCGGCGCAGCGACGAGGCTCCGCGCGGCGTTCGCTCCAACACGTTGAGCTCCAGCTTGCAGCTCATCCGAAGGACTCGCGGTCGTGACGATGTCATTCCCCTGCACACGATCAGCGGCAACGATATTGTAAGTAATCGGAAAATATACTATATTTATATATTTATTTAATTGCATATTTTTTTCGTTAGATTTTGACAGCCTGCGCGAGAATCATCCGTCCTCCGAAGATCGCCAATCGTCTGATCGACGCCAATACGCTCGAGTACAAGACGCGCCATTTGATTGACGGCAGGATCATTGACTGCGATCAAAGGATCGGCATCGTCGCCGGCTACATGACCGACGAGGTGCGCAACCTCAGTCCCTTCACCTTCATGCACAACGATGATGTGCGCTGGGTGATCGTCGCACTGCGGCAGAGTGAGTATTAAACTATATCTATTTGGGGGAAAATATCGATAAAAATAAGGATAAAATAACAATAAAATATCGATAAAATATCTAAAAACTCTTTGAACCACAAATTTCCCATTTTATTGAAACGAAAGTATAGAAAACCTTTTCAATTTCGGGGGAAGAGGGAAGTTAAATAGTCTTTTATTAAAAATGATTGATAAATATAGATATTTGAACAATAAACTCTATTCTTTCGGGTGTAAAATATCGATAATATATCGAAAAATTCTTTGTATCACAAATATTGCATATTATTGAAACGAAAGTATAGAAAACATCTTTTTATTTCAAGAAAAAGAGGAGATTTAATAAGCTAACATCAAAAATTATTGATAAATATAGATATTTAAACAATAAACTATATTCTTTCGGATGGAAAATATCGATAAAATATCGAAAAATTCGTTGTACCAAAAATAACGCTAATTTATTAAAACAAAAGTATAGAAAACCTTTTTTATTTCGAGAAAAAGAGAATCTTTAATAGTCTAACATAAAAAAATATTGATAAATATCGGAAAAAAGAGAATCTTTAATAGTAAAACATCAAAAATTATTGCTAAATATCGATATGTATGTAAAAATATCGACTTTTTCGAAAATATTGTATATTTGCAACGTATTTAACACAGATTCTTGCACAATATTCACGATTAAAATCATTTAAACCTAATTTATAACTTAGAATTAAGTAACTAATTTATAATTTATAAACTTCCCTATAATCCTTTCAGTGTACGACTGCAATAGTTCGTATGGCGAGTCGACTTACCGCCTCTTCACGCGGAACGGCAACATCATTTACCTGCAATCGAAGGGCTACCTGGAGATCGACAAGGAAACGAACAAGGTGCACTCCTTCGTGTGCGTCAACACGTTGCTGGACGAGGAGGAGGGCAAGCGCCGGGTGCAGGAGATGAAGAAGAAGTTCTCGGTGATCATCAATACGCAGATACCGCAGTCGACCGTCGATGTGCCGGCCTCCGAGCATCCGGCACTCCTTGAAAAAGCTGTCCTAAGACTCATTCAAAACCTCCAGAAATCGGGGGATGACGTGGCCCAGGGCCTGGAAGCTGATGAGGACGTTGAGGATGTTGAGGAGGAGGACGATGACGAGGAGGATGACGACGAAGAACCCGACGATGGGGCACGCTCCGAGTTTGGAGATCCCTACAGTCAGCATCCGCAGCATCCGCATCCGCATCACCATGGACGCTCACAGCACGGCAGCAGCTCATCGGGAGCTCAGAGCAGCTCCAAGACGCCGCCGCTGGCGCTGGTGCCACCGGAGACCTCCTCCGTCAAGTCCTCGATATCGAAGAGCATCAGTGTGGTGAATGTGACGGCGGCGAAGCATTTGCGCGGCATCCATGGCTCGGCGGCAGCCAAGTCGCCAACGGTGTCCCTGTCCTCCAGCTGCACCTGCAGCGAGTCCCGCTCACCCTGCGACTTTTGCCAGGCTCCCCTCACGCCCGATTCCAGCCTGAAGAGGAGCACCACGACTCTCACGGACAGCGAGGAAAAGCACGCGGCCAAGCAGCGGCGCTTCATGCCCAGCACGGGTAAGGATTAACTCTTCTTCTGCAGTAATCCTTGATTCTATTAGTTGTTATTCCTTAGAAATCGAGCATGTGCTGCACACATCCCTGGATCAGATTGGAAGAACCCTGACGCAGCAGCTCAATGTGGCCAGGAATTTGAGGGAGCAGAGTCAGCGGTACGAGTTGCCGCATGCCGATCAGCGCTTTGATGAGATCATGGTGAGTCCCGGATCCTTGAGTCCCTGAATCTCTTACTAAACTGTACAATTTCCTTGATCCTTGCAGCAGGAGCACCAGAAGCAAAGCGAACTGTATGTCAACATCAAGAGCGAGTACGAGGTGCAGTTGCAGAGCAAGGCCGGCGGCGGTGGCGCTCGCAAGTCACCGGAAACGGAAACGCAGCAGGAACAGGACTAAAGAGAGCATGAGAGTTACAAAGAGAGAGTGAGAGAGAGTCGGCTCTCGACTGAAGAAGGGTTTCATCGATGTGATAACTACAACTGTCCTGGCAGCCAGCTCAAAAGTCCCAAAAAAAAGCGGAATGATGTCCCAAAAAGAAGGAACTCTTATATATAAAGATATATGTGAGAGATTAGCTGCAGGAGAGATACAATTATAATTACTATAAACTATAAACTCCAACCTATGAGTGAGCCTGAGACAAACATACTTTGCATGGAGATACACGCACAACAACTACACACACACACACCCGACAACACACTCACGGATACACAATGTAACTGTTTGTTCAGTTTTGTTGTTCTTTTTAAACATAATGTACCACGTAGAGCGGATTTTTAAGTAAGGAGTAAGGAGTAACGAGTAATAAGGAAACTAGTAACTAGTTACGAGCTGTTGTTGAGTAGCGATTAAAGAGAAACGAGTAACAAAGAGCTAGCAACTAGTTACAAGCTGTTGTTGAGCAGCGATTAACGAGTAACGAGTAACAAGGAGCTAGTTAGTAGTTACGAGCTGTTGTTAAGTAGCGAGTAACGAGTAACAAGAAACTAGCAACTAGTTACGAGCTGTTGCCTCGATTTTGCGACTTTGCAGTTTGGATTTCCATTTCAATTTCGATTTCTAGTTTGAAATTCTTGCTCGCTTTTGAAACTTGAAGGAAATAATTGAGTTTCTGCGATAATTGTTTCTAAAATCTCTATGGAATTTCAATTGTGAAATAATATTTTATGCAATTGTTTTTGTTTTAAAAATCAGAGAAATTGAAATGCAATTTCAGCGAAATCGAAACAACAAACAGCGGAAGAAGATGCGCAGAAATGGAAGGATATATAAACAATTATTAGGCTAAATCGGAATATACATTAAATATATACTATATACTATATACTATATACTATATATATATGTATAAGTATATATATAAACATATATATATATATGTACCTATGTACCATAGCGTTGTGCGTGGTAAGCGCATGGCCCGAACTAAACGTGATAAAAGACTGTTACCAACTACAAACACACATACTATATATACATACATAGATACATGCATAAATCTAAACAAAAAACTAAACTATAAAACGATGGAGAAACAACGTAAACTTAATTTTGGAATAATGAGAATATTGATTAAATAGTTAAATTAAATTTACTGTACACACACACACACCTTTTTATAGATGTTTAATGTTGTTAATAGCCGGAAATATCAGCAGCGACAACAGTAACTAAAGAAAATATATATAAATACAGCCAAGTACAATTTACACGGATATATATATGCTATATATATGTACTAAATGTATCTGAATCGGTGTAAAGAACTTTTAAGAAAAGATCTAAGCCACACACACATAAAACACAAAAAAAAGCAGCAGAAAGGAAATGAAGGAAAATATGAGAACTCTGTTAAATGTTTGTTATGCATTTGTTTTTTTTTTTATCTAAATTAATATTAAACTAATGTATTAGTGAATAAACTTGTGTACCTACATACAAAACAATGGAGAAGCGTTGGATTGCCAGTTGTTTTATTAAATATTTTATGGGACTTTTATAGATTTTACAAACCAACAAAAAAGGAAGTCGAATTTGTATACTCTTGCAGTTTGCAAATGGATCAAACATAAATATAAGATTTATACGTATGATTTTATAATTTTATCTTAATAAAATTCAAAATTTAATAACTATATCTCAGGGGTAAAATATCTTAATAATTTAAATTATAATTTCATATGTCAAAAAATCCTTTTTCAAAACATTTACCTATTCATATTTTAATTACAGTTTTACATTTGCTACACAGTTACTGATTGTTTCTATGGCAGCTACATAATATAATCATTAGATTTGCATTAAATTAAAATGTGTAAAATTATTATTATTTAATTCTTTTATAAATTATTATTTTGTTCCATGCACAAAATAAATACCGACATAGCAAGGATTTTCAAGGAAATATACCAAAAAATACTAAGGCTAAATATCGACAATCGATATTTGGCGGATTTCGAATATTTAAAAACGTCATTGTGGGTTTCTAAGCCTTAATTAAGCTGGACTAAACAAGGAATAGAAATTTCAATTCGGTTTTTAATCCTTAATTAAACTGGACTTAACAAAGAATAAAAATAAGTAAGTAAAAAATTAAACAAGTAAATATACCAAATATTTCAACAGTGCCAAAGTACGCTATCGATAGTAACAGTGAAATCGAAAATGACTCCAGTTAACTGCTTCAAACGTTAAGTTTGATTATCTTTAATATGGTAAATCTGCTTGATATATATTACCCATAAAAACCAAGTGAATTTTCTCCAAAATCTAATAATTGCAAATTTATTTAAAATTTGTGAAAACATCGATATACCCCAACATCGTGACCGGTTTAGTATTTTAAATACTAAATGGTATATATTGAAGGCAAACTTATCTTCAGAGCCTAAAACCCATGCAGGCTGTTTTCCTTACGTTACATTTTTGAACACCACGTAAAAAGGTTACGTTTCGAAGTTTCATTCTTTCAAAGCCTAAAAAATTATGCCATATACTCTCGTCGAAAAAATAAGCCCCTAGTTCGGCCTGTCAAAGTGCATTTGTTTAGTATTTTAAAATTTACACTCTAATAATTTTGTATTGAACATTATGCGTTGATAAATTTATACACGCACAATCTAGGTATCTCTTTAACAAATAAGCTCAAGCTGTCAAAACAATATAAAAGTCGACAAGACTTCCTTTTATATTTAAATCATACTTCAAAGTAGTGTGGCCGCTGCCGGGTCAATCGATGTTTTAAAAAGAAAATCGATGTATAACGAAATTGTATCGTCTGTCGTGTTTTAGCAGTCCTGGTCACACTGCTCGGATTGTGACGTTCGCGTGGCTGTGTGCTGCTTTTCAAGGCGAAAGAAGCGAAAAAGCAGAAAAGGCACAACGCAAGAAGCAAAGAGGAGAGAATTGAGAAGAGCCTTCCCACTTTCCACATACTGGCAGACAGCAACTACACACACTGCCCGGAAAAACGGTCGTATTGTTCGCATCGCCAACGTACGGGTCGTCGGACGGAACGAAATTAGACGGGGTCCGAAAGTGCGGAGCAAAGGGAAAAAACGAACGAACAAAAAGAAAAACTGTGCAAAATGAGCGGAGATGTGGCTGCCGAAAATGTAAGTTGCCGTGAAAATTTCTTCCCTCACCTTTTCGCAGGCGTGCTGCTGGCCTGCCTCATTTTATGTAATTAAGCCGAAAGGCAAGTGCAAACGTGTTGAATAGCTGCCTGCCTGCCTGCCGCAAAAAGTAATAAAATGTAAAAACGAAAAAAGGCCCAGAAAAGACAATACAAAAAAAGAATAAAACGCAGTTGCAAGTGGTGCTACGCAGTCGGCGTCGCTGTCCGCAGTGCGTACAGCGGGCAGAGCCACAGGCAGAGAGCAAGGCAAAAGCAAAAGCAGCAGCAAAAAGGCCTTTTGGTAATTGACGAAAATGGCGACAATGCAAGTGGCAAGTGCGGATGCGGGACGGGGAGGTGGCTGGTAGTGGGCGGGGAGGAAGGAGAGAAAAGCCGAACAGACGAAACGAAATGTATTTGGCACAGTGTGACCGCTCGCAATATACCAACTTGGTATTTTTTGTAGCTGCCTTCCTTTCCTTTCGATCGTTCAACCCTTTTTGCCCTGCGGCTGCGGCTAAAAATCAAAAATTAACCAATTTATTAAGGGTTTACTTTTAGATCTACTGTAGTTGTAATTATCTTTTAGTTTTGCAGTTTGTTGATGTTTTTAAGTTGGCCGCAGTGTGGCCACACTTGGTCACCTTGGTCAGCGGCCGCAGCAACAACAACATAAATCACATGTGTTTGTTGTTGTTGTATCTCATTATTCCTCTCTTTTTCTTTTGTATGTAATTGCAAGTGTCCCATTTTGCAATTACAAATCCCATGTACATACACACGTATGCTCATCTTGATCTATCTAATAAGCCAGATTTTTGCCACCCCAATAATAACAATAACAACAACAACACACCCCGTGCAAGTGTGTGTTGTGCCCACGTTGAAAAAAATAAGAGTAACAAAATTATGCTGTAAAACGCAGTCGATTTTCTGTACTCTCCAGTACAGCGGTGTCTCTGTGTGTGTGTGTTTGCAAGGTGATGGTGTGAGCGTGTGCCATTGTTTGGCATCTGTGTTTCTTAACCTATTCCAACCGATAGCCCGATTTCGATTCCCATTTCCCATTTGGAAGCAGAAGGAGGAATCTTGGTTCGCCATTGCTCTCTGCTCTACTTCCAACATCTTTCATGTTGTTGTTGTTGCTGTTGTTTCCCCATGAATTTTCCTACGCGGCATTTGTTAGGGTTGATTTTTCACCACGTGGTGAGCGCGCACACAGGCACAGCCACACGCCGCACGACTTTTTTTAATCGGAATTTAGAGTTGGGAAAAAATTAAAAATTAATAAAAGTGAAAAGAGCGCACAAGGCGAGGGAGCAGCATGACGAATGCACAGGTTTCTGGCTTGATTTTACTCTTACTTTCCGCATGTGGAGCATGCTTTTTGCCTTACTTTTCTCTACATCTCTCCTTCTCTCTCTTTTTCTCTTTTGCAGAACATCCACGCACAAAATGGTGGCAGCTGCGAGATGGTGCAGTCCAACGGGGTGACCACCAATGGACACCACCACCACCACAGCAGTAGCGGCGGCAGCGGAAGCGGAAGTGGCAGTGGCAGTGGGAGCAGCGGGAGCAAGCATAAATCCTCCAGCAAGGACAAGCATCGTGATAAGGACAGGGAGCACAAGAGCTCCAGCTCGTCCAGCTCGTCCAAGGAGCACAAGAGCAGCAGTCGGTACGTTGGAATGTCATGGGAATTTTTAGGGAATTAATTGGAAACTTCTGGAAAAGATCTTTGACGTAGAAACTCTTGGTATAATATTGAGTCTCTTAAATGTAGAATCTCTTGATTGTCATTATAAGAGAAGGAGTAACAGGATCGCTTAAAGTGGAAAGAAAATCCTAAATAATGGCGTTTTAAGGGATAAACTACTATTAAAATCCTAAAAAAACCTTCAGGAAAGTAAGGGAACATTTATTCTCAAGGAGCTTACATTATTAAAGAGTTTTAGGAGCTAAATAGGTTAATAGTGAGTCCCTGTTAAGCATTTCCATCAAAATCCGACTTGCAGCAGCTTTACAAAGCCTATAAATACATAGTTTTACAATCCACGATTTAGCTTGATTCAATTATTTATGCAAACAACATGGTTTATGATCACTTGACCTCCTTTTCAGTCGTGAGAACGAGCTAATCTTTATTCAGATCAGAGAATAGTTATAGTTGCAGCAGAGTTAAGCCTAAAAACAGCCACAAGAATGTAATAACAACCATTGTATTATCCTTATTTTTTTAAGCCCAAAGGCAGCTCCAAGAATCTAATAATAACCATTGTATTATCCTTATTTTTCCAGCGACAAGGATCGCCACAAGAGTAGCAGCAGCAGCAGCAGCTCCTCGTCAAAGC
This sequence comes from Drosophila watanabei, assembly GCA_008042575.1. Classification (NCBI taxonomy): domain Eukaryota; kingdom Metazoa; phylum Arthropoda; class Insecta; order Diptera; family Drosophilidae; genus Drosophila; species Drosophila watanabei. The sequence goes on from VNJS01005132.1 coordinate 88,914, forward strand.
ATCGCGACAAGGATAAGGACAAGGACAAGGAACGCGAGGGCAGCAGCAGCAACTCACACCGCAGCAGCAGCAGCTCCTCATCGAGTCATAGGGAAAAGGATGGAAGTAGCAGCGGCAGCAGCAGCAAACACAAGTCCTCCTCATCATCGTCGTCGTCCTCGTCCGGCCACCACAAGAGCTCCTCGAAGGATAAGGAGCGACGCGACAAGGACAGGGATCGCAGCAGCAGCAGCAGCAGTTCCTCCAGCCGCCACAAGTCCTCCTCATCGTCCTCGTCCTCGTCCAGCTCCCGTGATAAGGAGCGCAGCAGCAGTAGCAGTCACAAGAGCTCCTCCTCGTCATCGAAGAGCAAACATTCCAGTTCGCGTCACAGCAGCTCTTCCTCCTCCTCAAAGGAGCCGCCATCCTACGATGGAGTCTTTGTCAAGCCCGAGCCCGTCTCCCAGCCGGCAATACACTCCAGCTCCATGGTGGATCCCTTCCACATGCAGCAGCCGCTCATCAACTACGATGCCTCCAACTGCAATGGGAATGGTAATGGAGATTCCCTTGATGGCAATAGTAGCTACAAGAATGGTTACGAGGAATCGATAGTCGAAATCAAGAAGGAGGACACGAGCTTGAACAATCTGTCGCAGGCCAGCTCCTGCGACTACTCCATGTCCCAGTTTCGGGCCGATGAGCCGCCGTTCGAGGTCAAGCACGAGTCCACTTATGTCGAGGACGACAGCACCATGAACGATCAAGATCAGGACGAGGATCAGGATGCGGATATGGACGATGACGATGAGGAAGATGTGCCGCTGGCCATGCGCAAGCGCAAGCAGGATGTACTGCAGGATGAACCTTCCAATGGCGGAGGCGGCGGCCACCAGGATGACGACGATGATATTCCGCTGCTGGCGCGCAAAAAGATCAAGAAGGAGGCCAAGGAGAAGAGCAAGAAGAAGCGGATCAAGGAGGAGGCCGACGACGACTATGGCAGCGTCAAGCCCAAAAAGAAAAAGATCAAGAAGGTATTAGTTGGATTTTAACTTTAATTTAATGATTATTAATATTGAGTTCCGTGTGCAGGAGTCTGGAGGAGCAAGTCAGGTGAAAACGGAGAATGTGTCGCCCACCAAACGCCAGAAGATCAAGGAAGAGGAGGAGGAGGTGTGGAGATGGTAAGTGAACATAGAAAATAGTGTTTTTCGGAAGCCAAAACAAGTAAAAGGTTAAAGATTTTCAGATTTTTAAGAGTAAAAATCTTTTTGGGAGCCAAAATAAGTAGAAGTTTGAAGAATTTCTGAATTTTAAGAGGTTTTTAAGCTTAAAAGTAAATTTTGATAAGGAATTTTCATATATTTAAACATTTTTTAGAAGTATCCCAAGGAAATTTTAGGCAAATAGTTTAAAGTTCCAAAATTTCCTGATTTTTAAGAGGTTTTTCAGTTTAAAAGTAAATTTTGACAGGGAATTTTCATATATATTTGAAAAATTATTAGAAATATCCAAGGAATATCCCAGTGAAATTTTGGGTGTATATTTCTAAGGCAATTCTAAGTCTGCATACCAAATTTAACAAAGATAAACCCTATATATTCCGAGATCTGATAGAACTTATCTCTAAAAACCTTGATTTTTCAACAATACAAACTTGAATCTTTCGTATATATTTGAAAAATGTTTAGAAATATCTTAAAGGGAAGTTTAAGGGTATATTCCTAAGGGAATTACAAGTCTGCATACCAAATTTAACGAAGTTTATTCCTATATATCCCGAGATCTGATGATATAGCTCATATATCCCCGAAAAACCTTGCTTTTTCTGGTTATTCCTTTACAAACTTGAATCTTTCATTCTTTCATTTATATTTATTGAAAAAATCAACAAATTTGCTTGGCTTGCCATTAAAAAACAAGCTTATTTTTATTGTTTTAACATTTTGAAAGCATTTTTTGTTGTTTAATTTTTATTTATTTTGTTTTTTGAAAAGGTCAATCGAGTTCAAAGTCTTTGATTAATCGTAAAAATATAAAAAAAAACAAAAATTTTAGAAAGGAAAAAGGTGGTTACATATAAATGTATAATTTTTATAAATATATTGCACTTCCAATAACAACAAAAACAACAACAAAAAAACACGCTTTTCTGCCCACGCAACTGAAAATGACGTGTGCACACGTGTAGTGTGTGTGTGTGTGTTGCGTGTAGTGTTTGTGTGTGTGCGACTGCCATGTGTTTTTGCCTGTGAAGTTTGAATGTCACTGACCTACATTTTGAAAGTCACAGAGAGCATTTAGTGCTGCCCATTTATCTGGTTTTCAGTGCTGCCCATATGTCAGAAAACAGCTGAGCTGAGTGCAGACATTGCAAACTTTGAGGTTAGATTCAAAGGCCTTGACTGCCGCCGCCGCTGCTGCCACTCTTTGCGTAATGTGTTAAGAAAATAAAGAAAACATTTAAATAATAATAGAATATAGTATTAGAAAGCAAACTAAATGCGCTGGCTGGCGGCGGCAGTGTTTCCATTGGGAAATCGCAGTGTTTGCTTGGTTTTCCGGCAGCAACTGGCCACTGTAGCAGCGAACAGGAAGAGAAAGGAGAGAAGGGAGAGAAGGAAGAGCGGCAGCAGCGACGAAGAGCAGCAGTGTCGATGGTTAGGGTGGAACTTCTCTTGATTAGGGTGGACCTTGTGAGATTAAAGAATATAGATTTTTATTTTTTAGTATTATTTATTAATTAAAAATAAGACATAAAAGTAAAAAATTTAAACTTATACTAATTTTTTTTTTTTTCCTTATATTTATCCAGGTGGGAGGAGGAGAAGCGCGAGGATGGCGTCAAATGGTCAACGCTGGAGCACAAGGGACCCGTTTTTGCCCCACCGTACGAGCGTGTGCCGCGCAACGTTCGCTTCTTCTACGACGGCAAGCCGCTGGAACTGTCCGAGGAGACGGAGGAGGCGGCCACGTTCTATGCGAAGATGTTGAATCATGATTACTGCACCAAGGATGTGTTCAACAACAATTTCTTCAAGGACTTCCGCAAGTCGATGACGTCCAAGGAGAAGGAGATCATCAAGGATTTCCGCAAGTGCAACTTCCAGGAGATGTTCGACTTCTTCCAGGCGGAATCCGAGAAGCGCAAGGCGGCCACCAAGGAGGAGAAGCTCGTGAAAAAGAACGAGAACGAGGCGCTGATCAAGGAGTACGGCTTCTGTATGATCGATGGCCACAAGGAGAAGATCGGTAACTTTCGCTTGGAGCCTCCAGGACTCTTTCGCGGTCGCGGCGAGCATCCCAAAATGGGCATGATCAAGCGACGCATCCAGGCCAGCGATGTGTCCATCAACTGTGGCAAGGACTCGAAGGTGCCGCCACCGCCGCCCGGTTCGCGCTGGAAGGAGGTGCGCCACGACAACACGGTCACCTGGCTGGCCTCCTGGATCGAGAATGTCCAAGGCCAGGTCAAGTACATCATGCTGAATCCATCCTCGAAACTTAAAGGCGAGAAGGATCACATCAAGTACGAGACGGCGCGACGCCTGGACAAGGTCATCGACAAGATCCGGGCCACCTATCGCGACGAATGGAAGTCGAAGGAGATGCGCGTCCGGCAGCGGGCGGTGGCTCTGTATTTCATCGACAAGCTGGCCCTCAGGGCGGGCAACGAGAAGGATGAGGATCAGGCGGACACCGTCGGTTGCTGTTCGCTCCGCGTGGAGCACGTCCAGCTGCACAAGGAGCTCAATGGCAAGGAGAATGTGGTCGTTTTCGACTTTCCCGGCAAGGATTCCATTCGCTACTACAACGAGGTCGAGGTGGAGAAGCGCGTCTTCAAAAATCTCGAGCTCTTCATGGAGCACAAAAAGGAGGGCGACGATCTGTTCGATCGCCTCAACACGCAGGTCCTCAACGAGCATCTCAAGGAGCTGATGGAAGGTAATGTCCTTTTTGATTATTATTCTCTTTCTTGAGTTGCTAAATGAAGTGTAATTTTTAAGGACTCACGGCCAAGGTATTCCGCACGTACAACGCCTCGAAGACGCTGCAAAGCCAGCTGGACTTGCTCACCGATCCGAGTGCGACGGTGCCGGAGAAGCTTCTGGCCTACAATCGGGCCAATCGGGCCGTGGCCATCCTGTGCAACCATCAGCGTTCCGTGCCCAAGGGCCACCAAAAGTCCATGGAGAACTTGAAGGAGAAGATCAAGGCCAAGCGGGATGCCATCGATGATTGCGAGGCCGAATATCATGTGAATATTACTTTGTTTTTATCCTTTGAACTTGTTAGTAAAACTTGATCTTTGCAGGACTTGAAGAAGGCCGCCAAGCGGGGCTCCATGAAGGAGAAGATCAATGCGGACAAGAAGGGCAAGCAGCTGGAGCGGCTGAAGGATCAGCTTAAGAAACTGGAATTACAAGAGACTGATAGAGACGAGAATAAGACCATTGCCCTGGGCACATCTAAGCTAAATTATCTCGATCCGCGCATATCGGTGGCATGGTACGAGACTCTATATATCTCTATAATGCAATCTCTGATCCTTGATCCCTTGCAGGTGTAAAAAGAACGGCGTGCCCATCGAGAAGATCTTCAACAAGACGCAAAGAACCAAATTTCTGTGGGCCGTGCACATGGCCGATGAGAATTATCGCTTCTAAACGAAGACACACATCGAAACAAAGGGAAGTGAAACAGTACAGGCAAGCAGCAAGGATCAGCAGGATATCTTCTCTTTCTCTTTCCTTGAAAAAAGTTTATGCAATTGGTAATGCATATGTCCATCTTTTTGGGTTCAGAAAAAGAGAGACTCCAATTCCGATTCCGAGAGAGATAGCTGCTGCTTGCAATTGTATTTATTTTTTCGTGAAAGTCTAACTAAGCGAAATTACAAACACACACACACACTATATATACGCATATATATATACACCCGATCGGATGTTAAATAAAAGAAAGCCAAGCCAAGAGAGAAGAACCGGAGAACATATTCGAAGAAAGCATATAATAATTCTGTAGGAAGTTAACTTCTTTTTTTTTATCTATACAATATTATGTTAAATTTAATTAAGCACAACAACAGAAAGAAAACATAACAAACGACGCAAGATGATGATGTTTTTTGTATGTTTTTAACTATAGTTGATTCTTTTAATTTAGCAAAGATGATAATATAAATTTAAACTATGATTAGAGATATCGGAGAGATAGCATAGCATAATTTATTCAGCTCCGCCGTTTAAATCAAGTTTTGTCAAATTCAAGCAACACACACTAATTAATTAATTAATTAATTATTAATAGAAATGGTTTTCGTTCATGTACCTAAGTGAGTTTAGTTGCGATCTTCTTTTTTTAAATAAAAACAAAAATGCTAAATTCATGTCACTTTTTATATATTTTGTAAGCTAAAGCTAAAGCTATATAGATATATATAAATCGTATATAGACAGGTTTCAAATTCTGTTCAAGCCACAACAACAACAAAAACAAGAAGAAAAACAACAACAAATTGCAAAAATCAATCAATGAACCAAAACCACAGAAAAGGAAACGTAAATAATGAAAAGAAGGAACTCGTATGCTTTAGCATCTAATTAGTATGTGCAATTAAGTGAGCCTAAAACAAAAACTACAAATAAAAACAAGAAACTAAAAACAAAAATACATAAAAACAAGAGAAAACCCTGTAAAAATCAAAGAGAATCAAGAATCCAGCCTCTCTTAAACTGGAAGTCAGCTAAGAGAGAGAGAGCGAAAGAAGTAGGAGGAGAAGAGAGCCTCCTCCTCGACACTTCACAAACCTTTGTTCAAGCCCATCGTTTATGATTTATACAAAAATATTGATATAATGTCTGTATGTAGTTGTATTTTTAATTAATTAATTAATGAAAAAACAAAAAAAATGATCAAGATGGAAGCCCCCCTCACCCCCTAGCATAAATTGCAAAATAATGAATATTGATTAAAGAATTATAAATAGAGAGAGAGAGGAGACGACACACACACACACACATATGATAATTAGTAATTACAACACACACACACACATTTATATACGTATGAATGTATGCTTTCAAAAGGCAATAAAAAGAAACGAAGAAAAGAGAGAAAAGTTAAGTAAAAGAAACATCAACATTTTGTGTCACACTCACTTATAAAAAAAAAACCTTGGCATATTATAAACAAAAACACAATATCGATGTAAGCAAATAAATAAAAACAAAATCAACTACAACATATTTTAAAGAAACAAAACGAAGCGAAACGAAAAACAAAAAACAAAACATAAACGTATAAAAATAAAAAACAAAAAACAATTAAGAATAAGTTATTGTAATTGTAATGGAATGATGCAAATATACATACGACAACATATATTTAATTTTAAACCATGGCACTGTCTTTATTTTTCTCGGGGAGTAATTTTGAAAAAGGGTTATTCATAAAGAACTTGAATTTTTGAAAAACTAAAGCCTGGAATTTACGAATTCATTGAAATACCTTTTCCTTTATATTCCAACTGAATTTAATTGGAAGTTTGGAAGTTTACGTCTTTGGAAGTACGGTGTTGGATTAATAACAATGAAGGAAGCTATCTTTGTCTTCAATTTAGAAAGCTGTTCTAGTTTTCTATAAACTCTCATTAATTTATAAAGCGAAACGTCCCAATTAGGACAACTATATCATATTGCTGCCTTAAAAAAGATCGTATAATTAAAGAAAAATATATATTACTTTGCCAGTTCTCATAATATATCTTCATTAATGCTAAGATATGGGAATTTTGTAATATTTTACAATTTTAATTTAAGTTTTATGAAAATTCTGACAACTATATCATATAGTTGCCATTGGATTGATGCAAAGGAAACTACAAAACTGTAAATGTAAGTTTGTAATTCTAAAACTGTAAAAATAAGATATATAATATGAAGTATATATAATAATATATGCATATATAATAATACAGTTGCATATGTATATAATATGAAGTATATATGCATATATAACTCATATTATATTATAAATTGATTTATTTTTAACGATCCAATCGCAATCTACAAGGTATACAAACTGCGAAGTGCCAAAGTTAGCTTCCTTTTTTGTTTTTTAATATATTAAGACCTGTTTTAAAATTAGAATATAGTATTATTTATTTTTAACAGGTTAAAAGTTAAAATAGTATTGAAGATACAGACCATCAAATGAATCCAAAAAGTATCTTTTCCCATTTTAAATTAAAATATTTCGAAAACATTCTATAAAGTAGATTTTCTAAGTTTTCTGTTTCAAGTTTACCGCATCAAAAACCTTTAAAAATATAAATTCCGGTTCTAGGTCCAAAAAATTTGTAGTCCTGTGTAAAAGTGCGCCTATTTCAAAAGGATCATAAGTGTGAATATTGCATTTAAACATATTAATGCATGGTGCAAGAGATGGTCTCTCTAAGCCAGTCACTTCCGTTTATAACTATTATTTATTTATAAATTTTATTATTTATTTATCAATACTACTTATATATATAATTTAAAGAATGTAATTATTAATTTGTAGTCCTTTATTATTAAGAGAGCCATACAAATTATTCTTTTTTACATGCAAAAACTGCATATGTTGAGAAATTAACAATAATCTTCCATAATCTTTGATTTATTCAATTACCCTTTTACTTAATACACATTTAAAATAAAACTCCAAAAGAAGTTCCATTAATTTAAACAAAATAACAAATTTATTTAAATATTTTCCCAAAACTAATCAAAAAATGTGTACAAAAACAATTTTAAATTGCAACGTCTGTTTATCGATCGCACAATCGAAAATCAGCGTGGTCACACTGCTTCCAGATTTGACTTTTGCGCTAACGGAAGCAAAGAAGAAGAGAGCGACGCGCTCAGAGAAAGACCCAAAATAACAGGACAATAAGTTAAAACCTAAAAACTGACAAAAAACAAAGGAAATGCTGGCAACGACACAACGACCGCAGTTGAGCAAAATGCGGACCAGCGCAGAGGCGATGGCCAGCCTGGCCCGGGACAAGGCGCCCGGCGGACAGGTGGTGGCCTGCGTGCAACAAGTGGCTCCTCCGCCGCTCAGCAACAACAACAACAACAACAAAGACCTGGCCACCATTATGGATGCGCTGCAGACGGACTACGGGAGCTACAAGTACACGGTGTACCGCTGTGCCAGCAAGTTTGTGGCCCTGCAAAAGGTCTTTCACAGTGAGTAGCAGCTGAGAGTGCGCCCTGAAAATGTGCAAGCCTGCGTTCCCCCTATTTCCAGCTGGAAAGATACCGTACAAACTGCTGCTGGCCATATTGGAGCGTCACGGAATGAGCGGCAGCTGGGAACTGATGGTGCCGCCCTTCCAGCTGACCTCGCTGCTGCACGACGTCTACTTTGCCAGCGAGAAGCTGGGACACTTTGCCCAGGACCCGTGCTATCACCTAGACAGGGCCACGGGAATGCTGGCCAACTTTTTCTGGAATGTCTACGATCCGTAAGAGAGAGCTCTCTCTTTGTCTCTACCCTTTATTAAGCTTTCCAAGTGGCTCGCTCACTCTCTTTTTATTCCAGGCAACGCCGCCATTCCATTTCGTTGCTGGAAATCAAGGTAACCTTTATTCTGCTCTGCAAGCTGTACAGCAGCGATCACCTGGTGGCGGACTTCTTTGGCCTCCTGGCCGATCCCAAGACACAGATAATGTCGCGCTATGCCTTCGAGCAGCTCCTGGCCACGCTGAGCAAGCTGCTCAGCTACCTGGGCGAGGCGAAGGCCTACGGCGTCCACAATCTGCCGCTGATGATGGAGCAATGCTTTGCCCGGTGTCCCCACGGCACGGCCGGTCTCGGCGAGCAGCAGTTCCACAAACTGTGGACGGGAGTGGGTCAGCAGACGCGATTCCTCATCTACGGGAATCTTTTGGCGCTGATTAAGCGGATTGAGGACACGGAGCACCTGATACACAGCAACAGCTGTGCGGGCTGCCGCAAGGAGCACATCGTGGGAATACGGTTTCGCTGCCAGGTGTGCCGGGACATATCGCTGTGCCTGCCCTGCTTCGCGGTGGGTTACGCGGGCAACCGCCACGAGCCCTGCCATCGGATGTGCGAGGTCTTTGTGGAGGATGATCGGCCGGCGCAGCGTTGGACGCGCCACTTGGCGAGGCTTTGCGGTTGGTTCTGGGTGCCGCGGCGCAAGACGGCGCCGGAGGAGGAGGAGCGGCGGGGCTTCTGCAATGCCCAGGAGAGTGGCGCTGCTTTGGGACAATCCGCTGCCACGCCGATACCTGCTGAGACACGAAGTCTTCACGAAAGGGAGCGGGAGCGGGAGCACAAGGAGATCCTCCAGCAGCAGCGGGAGCAGCACAAGGACATCCTCCAGCAGCAGCAGGAGCTGTGTTCTCTCACCGGAGTGGCCAGCAAGGCTTCGGGTCAGCTGCAGTCCATCATTGATCGTCTCTTGCAGCAGAATAAGTGAGTTTTCTGAAGGATTTCCTCACTTTTTCAAGCTTCTAAAAACCTTAATTTCTTTTTAGGAAACTGGAAACACAGCTGGGAATGGTGGCCACCGCCTCCAGCTCGGAAATTTCCGAGTTCTTGAGTGCCCACCAAAGGTTTCTCCTGCAAATCATTGAGGATATGCGACAGCTATCGGTGGGTTTAGCTTTGAAGCTTAATTTACAAGGATTTTTATAGTAATCCTTTCCATTCTTAGCGCTCTTCCCCGCCAGGAGCAGCTACAGCTCCCTCGTTGGCTACTGCCCTGGTTAGCTCCACTTTCCTGAGCTCCAGCACGCCGCAGAGGCAGCAGCAGCAGCTCTTCGACATGTATGCACCCGTGGGAGCCAATCTCACGCACTCCAGTGAGTTCTAAAATCCTGTCAAGGATGCGAGTTTACTTCTTTATAAACCTTTTCTTTATAATTCTTTGTTATCTCCTCTTCCCAGTTAATGGCGCCGATTTGAATCGCAGCTATTTGGAGGCCAACAAGTCGGATTACTCGCTGAACGACATCAGTTTGTGGTTCGATCAGCGTCGCGCCAGCCAGGGACCGGGATCCCTTCCCTTGGCTCCGCTCTCTGCTTTGCTGGAACGTCAGCAAACAGCGGGAGGAGCGGGAGATGGCATGGTTAACTTTAAGCTGCTGGTGCACAAGGTCAAGGAGATTGTCGAGGATTCGTACAGCGACAATGCCGAGCTATCGGCGGCCACACAGAATCTGGAGAATGTCCTCGACAGCATCATCAAGAGCGAGGAGCAGCAGCGACGACTGAGCACGTGATGAGGAGGAGCACGTGAGATTCCAGCCAGACCAAGTCCATCCATGACAGCTCATAAGTGTAGCCTTAAGTTTCCTGTTTTTAAATTGTTTACAAGTTTAATGTTTAAGTTTATATAAAAAAATCCAGACGAGATCGCAATATCATAAAGATATTCCTATTCCCGAGCATTCTGGCTCCGTATCACAGTTGCCGCCAGCACATCGCTGGCCATTTGCAGGCTCTGGACATGCTGCAGTTGCTCCTCCGCCTTGCCTCCCGCCCGCAGTAGCTCTTTCAAGGCCTGCAGCTCCTCGCCGAGACTCGCTTCGAGTTCGAGAGCAGGAGCAGGCGAAGCTTGATGCTCGTTGACCTCGAGCAAAGTGAGGTTGCAGTGCAGCTGCAGGAGATCGCGCATCAGGCGGCGGAGGAGCAGGTGCAGGCGGGCCTCTGTGGGCGCATAAACATGCCAATGCTGGCCGGGATCGTCGCGGAGCAGGAGAATGCCGCACCACTGCGACAGCGGCTGTCGATTGTAGAAGATGCGCTGCACGTAGTCAGTGTCAGAAGCTGACTTAAAGGCGCTTTCCGAGCAGGTGTCATCCAGGAGAGGCAAGTTGGAGGCTGTCAAGATTTGAGATTTATTTATTTTCTTGTTAAGGAAAGAGTTGCAGCAAGACTCACCCTGATCCTGCGTCTGTATTAGCTCAAACTGCAGCTTTTCCGCCAGCAAATGCTCGAAGCGGGCGCAATCCTGCGCCTCCTGGAACTCCAACCGCAGGGAACTCCTTGCCTCTTGTGCAGAAATCACCGCCAGAAAGTCCTGGTGCAGCGTGGAGGCAGCAAAGGTGGGTGCCAGCGTCTCCAAGTCATCCAGCAGCTTCCTCGCATCCAAACTCACCAAATGCAGCTGCCTGAGCTCCGTCACAGCTCCCGTCTCCCGCCTCACCTCGTACGTGGCCATCAGGTGAAGCTGCTCCGCTTGGAGGAGATCGGCGAGGCGGAGGCGTACAACCAGCACCGCGGAGCACTCGGGCGGCAGCTGGGCGGCCTTCGGCACCGGCCGCCACTTGAGCCGCCGGCTGTGCTGCTCCTGACAGGCCCAGAACTGCGCCAGGTCATCGTAATCCTCCGGCGGCTGGCCGTCCGCCTGCAGCGGCAGCTCGTACAGGCGATGCTCGATGGTGAGGCTTGGCGGCGGCCTAGGTTCCAGTCGCACCAGCGGATGCAGCTCCTGGACAATGCTCAGCCGATGGCTGCCGGCAATGTTGACCAGCAGGCAGCCGCAAACCAGATAATCCCCGCAGACGCGCGTCCAAACGTCGCCGAAGCGGCGCAGCAGCTGCTTCTCCTCGAGGAGCAGCGAGCGCTGGCCGGGCGGACCGAAGGTGAGCAGATCCTGACTCCGGGCAAAGTCCTGCTGCGTCTGCGCCCGCCGGCTAGAGAGCTCCGCCCGGGCGCTGTGCACCTGCTGCAGCAGGCGCTCGAATTTCTGCGACGACACCGAAATCGTGGCGGAAACAGAGGTGGAAGTGCTGGGTCCCTCGTCCAGCTTTGGCTGCTGGAAATCCGTGCACAGGCGCTTGCCGCTGGTGCCGAACTGCAGCTCCACGTAGGCCTGGTACGGAATGGGGCCGCTGATCATGCGGAAGGAGGCCACGTCCAGGTGCTGGGATACCAGCTCAAAGTTGCTGCCGTGCTCCTTGGGCCGGCGCAGCACCAGGAACAGCTCCCAGCAGTGCAGCAGTATGTAGATCTCATCCTGCTGCCACACGTACTTTCCTATTTGGATTGGGAGTTCCTCCGGCGAGGACAGCATGCTGCAGTCCAGCTCCTGGCCATTCAAAAAGCCCGGCTCCTTGGGCAGGAAGTTGCTCACGGGTCCTGCGTAGCTCTCCAGCTGCGCCGCGAACCCCTGTAGCCGCGTGCCCCTCAGATCGATGTGATGCAACAGCTCCTTGCGCCGGAATTCGTAGAACTTCAGGTTGCGAGCCAGAACCAAGCTGGAGGTGGCCCTGTGTCGCTCCCGGCCGCGTCCCAGGTGCAGGTTGCAGCTGAAGGCGATGCGCGAGCGCTGCAGCAGCAGCTCCGGTACGTGCTCCTCGACAAAGGGCAGCATGGACGCGGAATCCACAAAAGTAAACAATGCGGCGCGGCATTAAAATCAAAGATCGTGTTTTGGCGGCTGCTAGAGATGGCACTAGATCGATAGGGAGAAGAAGTATCGATAAAGGAGAAGGTTACAGAATGGAATGTTTTTTAAATTCTTGGAAATGGAAATGTATATTAATTATTCCAAGCAAATGTGTGTGCACATATATATCTCGCTATTTAAATAGCGATAATAATATTATTATAATCGATATCCAGAAGCTAACTTGTTACCATAAAAATTCAAATACTTCGGAAGATATCTTCCCATACAGAACAGAAACATTAATCTATTTTCATTCCTACATTAGTAATCTTTGTCGATTAACCAGCTTGACTTATATTATCGGTGAAGTCGATTTTATTTATTAAGCTTTTTGTACTTTCATTTACATCGCCCATTACGATGTTTTGTACAAAGTTTAAACACGTTGTTGATATATTTATGCATATTTTAGAATATTCCCTAAGAGAATATAATGTTTTCAAAGTGAAGAGTACAAGAAATTGTTTTAAAATATACTTTTTTATTATTTCATTCATAAAAACAAACAAATAATGCCACCTACTATCGATTCCGGGATTTCAACAAGTTGTGGTGTGCCTATCGGCCAAACATCTGTTCTCATGTAACGGGCAAGAAGAAGACGGCACACAAACATCTTGCCGTCCACCGCATTCCTCCTCGCCGCCCGCGCGCATCTTTCGCTGCTGCATCTTCGTATTCTCTTCTTCTTCTTATTCAAAATCGCGAATGCTGCCTTACACTTACACTGCCAACTGCAGCTGCAACTGTTAACGGTTAACTGTAAAACGAAACGCGAGACAAATATTACTTTTTGTTGTTTAGTGCAATTAGGAAGGAGAAGAGAAACAACAATAATAACAACAACAACAACAAAAAAGTCAAAGCAACTGAAGCGCAAACACACACACACACACATACAGCAGCAGCAGCAGAGCTAGAGTAGGGATTGCGAAAGCGAGATAGAAATAAAGTAGGCATAATTTATAGCACACACAAAACGGATAATTATAATAGAGAACTAGAAAAGAATCGATAAATAAAACGGAACGGAACGGGAGCCGAAGGAAAAGCCAAGAAAGTATTAACCACGGCTGCAAACAAAACGGACGCCCACCACAGCTGTGAATCAGGCCGCCCCTGCTGTCCGCCGCCTCCTCCTCCTGCCTCTTCCTCCGGTTTCCGATTCGGATCGGTCTTACACACATTATGGTAAGTACATGCTGCCCGCTGCCGCCTTTTTCGAGTGGCTCTGGCCAAAAGCGGCAATGGCAACAACTCCCACTCGCGGCGCGGCTCCAAACAAGCCGCTGGCTTGGCCAGGTTCCATGTTCATAAGCCTCCCAGCCGCAGTTCCCGTTGAAACTTCGTGCCCAGCAGTTGGTTGCCTTCCAGGCACACACACACACACTTGCACAGTGTTACCTCTCCGAAGCGGACACCCAGGAAGGTTACAGTTATTGACACAAGTAACTGTAACTTCTGAAAACTGTACCAAAAGTATGATTTGTTTTTGATAAGTGATAAACTTGAACAGTAAAAGCTCCAAAATTTGACAAAATAATAAAATATACCTTGAAAATCTTTAAGAAATGCTTTAGTAATAAATAAGGAATTATTTCTTTTACATTTAAAAAAAATAAGATGAAACCAACTAATAAATCAAAACAAAAACTTCGTAATGTAATGGTAACTTTAAAGCTTAATAATTTACCTTCTAGCGAGTCAGAACTGTACCCAGATTAGTGTTAGAACCCATTCCCTGTAATCAAAGGCCCCAAAAGTGTGTCAACATTCGTAATCTTTGTGCATTGACATTTTTGTTTCCTATATTTCAATTTCTTATACGACTTTTATACAAAGTTTAATTAATTTTCTTATGCACAACGAAGAGAGAGCCAATTAACTGGAAATAATCACTGCATCTTAGCCCCTCTCTCGCTCTGCGTGTTTGTGTGTGTGTATCTGGAATAAGAGAATAAACCATATTTATGTATTCGCAGAGCCCGCCCATCGTCACGCGACGCAGCGCCCAGCAGGCAAAGATCCAGACTCGCGCCATGGTCAAATCGAAGTCGGCCGCTGGCGGCACGACGGCGGCAACGGCGGCTGGAATGATTGGCGGCAGCGGGAACAGCAGCAGCATCAGCAGCGACGGCGGCAGTGGGAGCAGCAGCGGGAACAGCAGCAGCAGCGCCGGCGATCAGCGAAAGGCTGGCAAAGCGAGCGCAGCGCTCTTGGAGGCGAAACGTCGTGCACGGAACATGCTCAAGAACCAGGGTAGCGCCATGGCCGCCGTCCAGGAGACGGTCACCGATATATTCCAGAATGTAAGCTTTCCCTATCGTTCCAACAGCATTTCCAGTAAAAGTTTATTATTGAAATGCAGGCCATGAATGCCAAGGGACTGGTGCGCGGACCCACGGCTCTCATCTATGACGAGACCATGAGCCAGCACTGCTGTCTGTGGGACAAGGAGCACTACGAGTGTCCCGAGCGCTTCACACGCGTCCTGGAGCGGTGGGTTAAGAGTCCTTGTTGAATATTTCTTTGTTAATAAATTTATTCATTAATTAATCTCTCTTTTTATAGTTGCCGGGAACTGAGTTTGGTGGAAAGATGCCACCAATTGCCTTCTCGGGCCGCCACCAAGGAGGAGATCCTGCGCCTGCACACCGAGGAGCACTTTGAGCGGCTAAAGCAAACCGCAAACATTCGCGATGACGAGCGCATGGAGGAGCTGAGCTCCCGCTACGACTCGATCTACATTCATCCGGTGAGCAAATCCGATGAGCAAAGTGCTAAGTACCAGGCACCAGGTTACCCCGTTCCAGCGGCTAATTACCTGATGATTCGCTTGATTGCCTGCGAGAGAGATTGTGCTGTGTTTTTTTAGTTCACTTTTGCTGCTTGAGAGAAATGCAAATTGATGCAGATTAGATTAGAGAGAGGTCTGAGTACAGTGCAGTTCATTAATATCAGAAGTAATAACTTGAATGTAAATATCAGAAATGTAGTAATAACTTGAATGTAAACTCTTTGCATCTTTATTATTTATTATTTATTTATTCCTATTGTTTAAATTCACGGTCATTTAATAACTTGAATGTAAACTCTTTCCCTCTTTATTATTTATTATTTATTTATTCCTATTGTTTAGAGTCAGGGTTCCAGGTTTCATAATATAATTGGTATAAAAATTGAATTAGTAGGGGCTTAAGGCATATCTCTAATTAATATTTATAATTTGTTAATTCAAGGCTGTCTAATTTGTTATTAACTTAAAGGGGTGTTTTTGAATTAAGCTTAAATATGTTATTTAAAGACTAACTTTATATTTTATCCCTGCTTTGCCTTTTAAATATAATATTTACGTTTTAGAAAAAGTTAAAGAGCTTACAAATGTTTTTTAAAGACTAACTTTATATATTTTCCCTGTTTTGCCTTTAAATTTTGTATTTAATTGTTAGAAAAGGTTGAAAAGCTTAAATATGTTGCTTATAGACTAACTTTCTACTTTATTCCTGCTTTGCCTTTAAATTTAATATTTAATTGTTAGAAAAAGGTTGAAAATGAGGCTTTAAATATTTAGACTATATTTTAAAAGGAATTTAGAAAAGAATTTAGCAGAAAAATTGAGCATTAACAATTAACAAAAGGGAAAGTTAGTGGAAAATGCGGCTAAAAATATTTAGAACATATTTTAAAATGAATTTAGAACAGAGTTTAGCTTAAAGAAGGTTAATAAGAGGAAAAGCTAACTTTAAGAAGCCGAAGTTTATATATATTTGATTTTGGATCATGAAAATTGATCATAACTCAGCCAAAAATTCAATAATTTCACTTCGGAAAGCTTTTTATGCTAGCTTTAATTTCATTCCTTAAAAAAATCTGCATACTGAATTTAAAATGTAAAAAAATTATAATTTTTGTCAAATTTTGAGGATTTTGACGATGTAACCCCTTATCAAACTTCAAATTATTTAGAAAAAATTGTTTTTGGACCAAAACTTAGCTAGATAGACACGGCTGTTGATGCTGATCATGAATAAATAGGATTTATAGGGTCGAAAACGACTCCTTCACTTCGTTGCAAGCTTATGACTAAAAATTCCTTGCAAGGTTATAAAAACAAACCCAACTATAAGACAAAATTGATTTTAGTACTCATTTTTTAATTATTTTCCAATATAAGTTCTAATATTTAGATCATTTCCCAATACTTATTCCCAATTTTAGATCTTTAAAACAAACTGTTTGATTTTCTTTAAAGAAATTCTTGTTTATTGGTTTATATTAAAAACAGTTGCATATATTATTTATAATTCTTAAGCTTGAACAGCAAATCAATCTCTGCTATCTCCTCGTATCTCTACACCTATGAAACTCACTGTAAATTCATTGTATTGTGTTTATTATTGACTTTAAGATTAGGTTTTTCTTTCAAAGATTACAAATTACCCCAAGATAACCCCCCATTCTCTCTGTTTTCTCTCCTCTCCTCTCCCTCAGTCCACCTTTGAGCTATCGCTGCTGGCCACCGGCTCCACGATCGAGCTGGTGGATCAACTGATAGCTGGGAAGGCGCAGAATGGGATGGCCATTATCCGGCCGCCGGGCCATCATGCGATGAAGTCGGAATTCAATGGCTATTGCTTCTTCAACAACGTGGCTCTGGCCGCTCAGCACGCCCTCGATGTGCACAAGCTGCAGCGCATCCTGATCATTGACTACGATGTCCACCATGGCCAGGGAACGCAGCGGTTCTTCTACAACGATCCCAGGTAAGAGGAGAGCCTTGACTTAAAAGAGATCATAAAATAATGATCTTTTCAGGGTGGTTTACTTCTCCATCCATCGCTTCGAGTACGGAACCTTTTGGCCGCACCTCAAGGAGTCGGATTACCATGCCATTGGATCGGGTCCCGGCAACGGCTACAACTTCAACGTTCCCCTGAATGCCATCGGGATGACGAATGGCGATTATTTGGCAATTTTCCAGCAGCTGCTGCTGCCGGTGGCTCTGGAGTTTCAGCCGGAACTGATTATTGTCTCTGCGGGCTACGATGCTGCCTTGGGCTGTCCCGAGGGCGAAATGGAGGTGACTCCCGCCTGCTATCCGCATTTGCTGAACCCGCTGCTCCGCCTGGCCGATTCCCGTGTGGCTGTCGTCTTGGAAGGAGGCTACTGCCTGGATTCCCTTGCCGAGGGAGCTGCTCTAACGCTTCGCTCGTTGCTGGGGGATCCCTGCCCGCCGCTGGTGGAGCCGCTCTCCCTGCCGCGTCCCGAACTAACCAAGGCTTTGCTCAACTGCATTTGCCTGCACAGGCCGCACTGGCGTTGCCTGCAGCTCCAAAAGACGTACGAGGTGGCAGAGCTTAGCCAGGAGAAGGACAAGAACGACCTGCATCAGATTCTGCGCATTTGGATTGGCGGACCGCCTCCGGTGGATCGTTATCCCACCCGGGACACGGCCATTCCCTTGCCTCCCGAGAAGAAGGCCCGGAATTTGGCGCGCTTGCAGGTGCTGCGCACCGAGACGAAGCTATCGATGCCCCCGATCAGAGTGTGTTATGCCTACGATCCCCAGATGCTGGAGCACTCGAATCTCCACGATCCCGGGCATCCGGAGCAGCCCTCCCGCATCCTGCACATCCACAAGATGCACGAGGAGTACGCGTTGCTCTCGCGGATGAAGCAGCTGCCATTGGGCAGGCATGCAACCACGGATGAGGTTTGCCTCGCCCACACGCGCTCCCACGTCAACTCGGTGCGTCGCCTGCTCGGCCGCGATCCGGAGGAGCTGCAGCAACTCGCCGCCGGCTACAACTCGGTGTATTTGCATCCGCGGACCTTTGATTGCGCCACTCTGGCCGCCGGTTCCGTCCTGCAGGCGGTGGAGAGTGTCCTCTCCGGAGAATCCCGCAGCGGCATCTGCAATGTCCGTCCCCCGGGACATCATGCGGAACCGGATCAGCCGCACGGCTTTTGCATCTTCAACAACGTGGCCATTGCCGCGCAGTATGCCATCCGGGACTTTGGACTCGAGCGCGTGCTCATCGTTGACTGGGATGTCCATCACGGCAACGGCACTCAGCACATTTTCGAGTCGAATCCGAAGGTGCTGTACGTGAGTGTGCATCGCTACGAGCATGGAGCCTTCTTTCCCAAGGGACCCGATGGTAATTTTGATGTTGTGGGCAAGGGAGCCGGCAAGGGATTCAATGTGAACATACCCTGGAATAAGGTGAGTCTGTCCTGGCTGTTTTCTAACCCTTCTAATGAGGATTCTTCCAATTAACAGAAAGGCATGGGTGACCTGGAGTATGCTTTGGCTTTCCAGCAGCTCATCATGCCCATTGCCTACGAGTTCAATCCCCAGTTGGTTCTGGTTTCCGCCGGTTTCGATGCTGCCATCGGTGACCCGTTGGGAGGGTGCAAGGTCACGCCCGAGGGCTACGGTCTCCTCACTCACTGGCTATCGGCTTTAGCCGGCGGCAGAATCATCGTCTGCCTCGAAGGTGGCTACAATGTAAACTCCATTTCGTATGCCATGACCATGTGCACGAAGACGCTGCTCGGGGATCCGGTGCCGACGCCCCAGCTGGGCGCCATGGCTTTGCAGAAGCCACCGACGGTGGCCTTCCAGAGCTGCGTGGAGACGCTGCAGGCGTGCCTGCAGGTTCAGGGCAAGCACTGGCGTTCGCTGGAGTTTGTGGGCCAGCGGTTGCCGCGCGAGCCGTTCGTGGGGGAGAATAACAATGAGGATTTTCTTACCGCCTCCTTGCGGCAGTTGAATATTACAAATGACGGCGTTCCGCGTGCGACGGGCGGAGCCGAAGGCGATCGGACCGACTGCGGCGAGGAGAGGCCCAGCGGGAGCAAGCCCAAAGTCAAGGTAAAAACGCTCACCGAGTACATGGCGGAGCACAAGGAGGTATGACGGCATCAGAGATCATCCATCAATCATTCTAGTTAATCGATTGTCTCTCTATCTTTCGTTGTCTCCCTCATTTCCATGGGAAAACATTATTCTATATAAAAAATCCATCTCGTGCTCGTGCTCGGGCTCTTGCTGTTGATCCTTGTTTGGGGGCTAAACTCAGGCCCTCGAGCAGAATGAGATGTTCGCCGTGTATCCGCTCAAGACGTGCCCCCACTTGAGTCTGTTGCCACCGGAGGAGGAGGCGCCGCTAAGTAAGATCCCCCGATTTCGCCATCTCAGTTTTAGCTTTTGCTTTCTTTGTGTGAAGCGTAAATGTTGTGTGTTTTGTGTTCTTTGGAAAGGCTTTTTAATTTGCAGTTTTTATATCAGTTTTTAGTTAAAAAAATGAGATTTAAGGCTTAATTTTCAGTTTTTATATCAATTTTCACCTAAAAAAATAAATTTAAGGCGTAATTTTCTGTTTTTATATCAATTCCCATTTAAAAAAAGAAGTTTAAGACGTAAATTTGGTTATATTTTAAACTTAAGCAGAGTCTTCTTTGTACTGTAAAAGTTTTCCGGTTGGTTTCGCCTTTTTCTTTAGCATTTTTGGTGTTATTTTGCTAAGTTTGGAATATTTATATTTCATTTTAAATTTAGTGACAAGTTTCAACAATTAAGTCTTCGTTTTTTACTAAAAAGAAATTTAAGGCGTAATTTTAAGTGAAATTTAAGCAGTCTTCTTCAGTTTTGTAATAGCTTTCTGCTTGGTTTCGCTCTTTCCTTTGCATTTTTGTTAATATTTTGTTAAGTTTTGAATGTTTGTATTTGTTTTAAAAGTTTAGTTTCAAATTTCAACAATTGAGTCTTTGTTTTGTTCACTAATTTTGTTAAGAAAGCTTGTTTAAATGTTTTTGCTTTTTGTTTTTGCTGTGTTTGTTTCTGCTTCTAAAAGATTTATTCCTAAGAATCAAGGTTGATGTTCTCGCATGCTCTCTGGCTTTTTGTACATTTTGTGTGTCGAAATTAATTATTATTTATTATTTTAATATATTAATATTAATATATTTTTTACTCCCTTTTCTCCCAACAGCAATAAATACAAAGGCAGCGTGCTGCGAGTGCTCTTCGCTGGCGGAGAACTGGCTGTGTCTGAGCTGCCGGACGGTGGCCTGCGGGCGCTACGTCAACGAGCACATGCAGATGCACTCCCTGAGCTCCGATCATCCGCTGGCACTCAGTCTGAGCGACCTGTCCGTGTGGTGTTATCCGTGCTCCGCGTACCTGGACCATCCCCGCCTCTACGCCTTCCTCAATGCGGCGCATTTGGACAAGTTTGGAGAGCCGATGGCCTGGACATATGCCTGCCAGCGGCGGGAGGATGGTTCCTACGGATTGGGACCGGATGGATGCAACGAGGACGAGTGTCCGACTGTCAGCTGCATCCAGTTGGAGCGTAATAACAACAACGACAGCAGCAGCAACTGACCCATGGCCCCCCTCGTCGTCCGCGTGCTGGACGCCTTAACGAACTACATGTGCACACTCTGCCCGCCGCTCAGACACTTGATCCAGTTCCTGGCCGAGCACCTGTGGCCGCTGCTGGAACGCATTTACCTAAACCTTATCCACTACTTTCTGGCTCCGTAAGAGAGGGATACATGAGATAGTTATCCCGACTTGCTACCCCTGAAAAACATGAAAGTTATTGTTGATTTGGGAGCTGGAGCCCTGACTTCCGGCTCCCTTTATTGTATACAAATTAAAATTGTTAATGTTATCAGCTAACAAACTGTCTAAAATAAAGATTTCGATAGTTTTTGGAGTATTTTTTGACCCGCAAACGGTTTCAACATTTATTTGGAAAGCTAAAAAGTAGATTGTGAAGATTATTTAATGAAACAAAAGCTAATTGTGTAATTTCTCTTTTAAAATCCAGAGTTTCGGATCTTATTCTACGATTATTCTCAACTTTATTGACAGTCATAACAAGGAAAAGGATGATTCTACGATTATTCTCAACTTTATTGAGGAAAAGGATGTGTTTATTTCCTTCTCTGCTGTTTGCCTTTTCGCTGGGCTGGCGGCTGTTTCCTCTTCTTAGGTTTCCTTTGCCGCTCAATGGAGGCCTCACTGTCGCTGTCGGAGAGCTCCTCGCTGTCGCTATTGCTATCATCCTCCTCATCCGAATCCTCTTCGCTGCTTGCTTCCTTCTCCTCCTTTTCCGGCAGCTTCTTCTTTGGCTGCTGCTTCTTTTTGCTTTTCGATTCCTTGGCTGTCTCCTCATCCTGTTCGTACTCAATGGTCACAAAGCCTCGCGGCGCCACAACCTTCTCCGACTGACTGCTCTCCGCTTTGGCCGCCGGCTTCTTGCCCTCCACTTTGATGCGCTTCGTCTGGACACTGCGGGCATTGCCAAACTGGCTGAGATCCAGCAGACCCAAGCCGGTGGGACGACAGTCAATGTTTGTAGTGGCCAGCTCCTCCAGCTCTCGTTTGTCGAGATTACAAAGCCAGACTTTGATTTCACCGGAACTAAAGAGACAAAAAGAGTGAGTCTGAGGCTGCTTTTTCTTCCAAGAAAACTTACCTGGAGGCGGTGGCCAGGGTTTCATTTAAATAGGAGATGGCTTTGACCCGCGACTCGTGGGCAGGAAGGATTTTAGGCTGTCAAGGGAAAGAAAGATAACAAATTAATACAAATATAAATGTTAACAGAAAGATAATCCAACTTACAGCCGCCTCAACATCATCTTCCCCTTCCTCCAGCGAAATCCAGGCAATGCTTCCATTCTCCAGCCCCGCCAGGCACTCCTTGGGATTCAACCAGCTCACGCAAATTGGTTTCGCTGGCGTCTTGGCTCGCCTCACCACATTGGCGTTCTTAATGTCCCAAATCTCTAGCACAAGCGGACCGCTCATCGTGAAGTGGTCACCGCTCGTGGACCAGGACAGGCACTCCGGTGCACTGCCCAGCGTTTTCTTGCTCTTCAGGTTCGTCTTGTAGGCCACGCGGCCCTTCACCAGATTCCACGTATTGAGCACCTGGTCGCCGCCCAGGGACAAAGCCAGCTTGCTGCTGGGATGGCAGCTAATGTGGGTAACGGGCTGGCCCGCGTGTGCCTTGCGCCAGTCCCCCTCCGTGCTCCAGCTGCCCACGCGGGTGGCAATCATGTGCCCGTCGGCGCTGCCCGAGAGCAGGTGCGTTAAATCCGGCGAGAAGGTCAGCGTGTTCACTGTGCCGGCGTGCGAGAGCAGGATCTGGGACTGCTGGCGGGTGCGCATGTCGTAGACGAAGATCCGGTCATCGCTGCCGCCGGTGGCCACCCAGTGGCCCTGCACAGCCACCGATTTTATGGAGCCGGCGTGCGATTTGTCAGCAAATGTTTGCTTTAGTTCAATTTTTCCTTCCTCCTCGGGACTTTTAAGTTGATAGCCCAGCAGATACTCCTCGTAGGTGCCCACGATGATCTCAATGTCCGGCGGCATGCTGATTTTAATCAGAATTTGTTTTGTTTCTGTTTTTAACAATTTGTTTATTGTGCTGAAGGAGGCGCTCAAATCAACACGTGCGCAGCGGAGTGGCAACGCTGTTATCGATATTTATTTGGTATTTTCTGCAGTGCCCCGCTAACGGTCACTCTGATGCGGTAACAAGTGCAAAATTAACAATAATAAAATTTTAAACAAATCCCCGAAATGCGCGTGGGCAGCCTTTTGCGGTTCCGCAGCACCGCTCTTAGGAGCTCCACCGCCCGGCAGCAGTACGTGCCGCAGCACAACCCCGCCGTGGAGGATGACATCAAACGGCTGGAGGATTTTCTGCTGTCCAAACCGAATGTTTTGGTTCTCACGGGAGCAGGAATCTCCACGGAATCGGGTGAGTTTCTGGTATTTATTACATTTAAATAAATAACTAATTGCATAAATCCATCGCAGGCATTCCCGATTACCGTTCCAAGGGCGTTGGACTCTACGCCCGGACGAACCACAAGCCTGTGCAGCACATGGAGTTCGTGAAATCCTCGGCGATCCGCAAACGTTATTGGGCTAGGAATTTCGTGGGCTGGCCCACGTTCTCCGCCACGCAGCCGAATGCCACGCACCATGCTCTGGCCAGGTTCGAGCGCGAGGGTCGCGTCCAGGCGGTGGTCACCCAGAATGTGGACAGGCTGCACACGAAGGCGGGCAGCCGGAGCGTAATGGAGGTGCACGGGAGTGGCTTTGTGGTCAAGTGTTTGTCCTGCGAGTACCGCATCGACCGGCACGAGTTCCAGAGCATTCTCGCCTCCCTCAATCCGGCCTTCAAGGACGCCCCCGACATGATCCGGCCCGATGGCGATGTGGAGATACCCGCGGAATATATCGATAACTTCCACATACCCGCCTGCCCGCAGTGCGGCGGGAATTTGAAGCCCGAGATTGTCTTCTTCGGGGACTCGGTGCCGAAGGTGCGTCTGGACAAGATCGCCGAGATGGTGTACAACAGCGACGGCCTGCTGGTGCTCGGCTCCAGTCTCCTCGTCTTCTCCGGCTACCGGGTCGTCCTGCAGACCAAGGATCTCAAGCTGCCGGTGGCCATAGTCAATATAGGAGACACGCGCGCTGACCATCTGGCGGACATCAAGATATCCGCCAAGTGCGGCGATGTGATACCCAAGCTCTTCGATTTTCGTAACCCGAAAGGATCCTAGCTAATGCAGAGTTTTAAATGTGTGTGCAATAAATGGAATAAATAGTTTACTTGTATATTCTCCTTATATTTTCAATAAAGTTAAATAGTTTGTAAGAAAAATAAGAATAAAAGCAATTCAAACTCAAAGTTAGGCGTTGAAAAAATACCAGATTGGTTAAAAATACTAAAAAGGTAAGTGTCATTAATATGCAATCGATAGCGATATCGATATCGATACCTGGACCACTGTAGCGGACAGGCAAAAAAAAGAAAAGAAAAAAAGCTGATGCCGGATTGCAAGTGAAAATTTGGCAAAAACTCAATAAAATATATTGAATTACGGCATTTGGCGTGTTCTGCAGAGGCAAAGCCAGCGGGTGAGCATCGATTGGCCACAAGCCGATAACTGGAGAAGAGTCTGCGGTAAACCGGCTCTCCCGGCAATGTCGAAGAGTTCTGGGTAAGTTTTCCAGCTTTGTCTTCCAATAATTCCAATAATAGCAGCACTCTTTCCCCGGCAGGCGTGAGCGGGACAGGGAGCGGGAGCGGGAGAGGGAGCGGGACAGGGACAGAGACAGGGATCGGGATAATCGCAGCAGCCGGGACTATGACATGGGAAAGTCCCGCAATGGAGGAGGCGGCGGTGGAGGCTTTGGAAGCTCTCGCAGTGGAAGGGACGATCGGAAGCGTGGCAAGGACTCGGTCAGCGAGCGCGGCAGGCGGGATGAGAAGCGCAGGAAGCGTTCCAGATCCAAGGACTACGACAAGGACAAGTGGGTGGCAGTAATCCTTTAAGAATCCATAACTTAATGGTGTTTTTTCTACCTTTTAACAGACGCCTTGACCGCGATCGGGATCGGGATCGCGACCGGCAGCGGGAGAAGGAGCGCGAGAGGGAGAAGGAGAAGGAGCGCGACCGGGAGAAGGAGCGCGATCGCGACCGCCAGCGGGACAGGGAGTCGGAGGGCAGGCGTCCGGCGGCGGCCGTTGCTGCTGCACCGCTGATTATACCGGTGCCCTCGTCCAGCAGCTCGGACGAGGAGGTGGAGGAGATCGACAAGGAGGAGCAGCAGCGCCGCCTCGAGCAGGAGATGATCAAGCGCCGCGAGCGCATCGAACGCTGGCGGGCCGAGCGTAAGCGGGACACCAAGGCTCCAGCCGTGGCGCCGGCTGCCGTGAAAACGGCCAAGAAGTGGAGCCTGGAGGACGAGTCCGAGGAGGATGACAGCAATCAGGCCTCGCCGCTGGACACCGGCAAGAAGGACGCGGAGCCCGACTCTCCACCGTCCAAGTTCCACAGCATCCGCAAGCGCTTCGACGACGACGCCGTCGAGACAAAGTTCTCCCCGATGAAGCGGCCGACCTTTGGCAAGGCCTTCGGCGCCAAGCTGGGAATGGGTTTGTCTTCGTCCTCCAAAACGGAGTCTGCAGAGCCCAAGAAGGAGGAGCCCAAGGCGGAGGTGAAGAAGGAGCCCCCGCCGGAGCCAGAGCCAGCTGAAGCCGCTTCCCCAGCTCCCGTCAAAATGGAAACCGATGAAGTGAAGAAGGAGCCAGCGGTGGAGACCAAGCAGGAACCCGAAACCGAAGCAGAGAAGGAAGCTGCTCCTCAAGACGAAGCTGAACCCGAACCCAAAGCCGATCCCGAGGACGACATTGATCCATTAGACGCTTACATGCAGGAGGTCAACAATGAGATGCGTCGCGTCAACAACTTTGTGAGTCCGCCGGCCAAGGCCCAGGGCGTGGTCATACTCACGGGCGTGGCCAAGAAGAAGTCGCAGACGACGAAGAAGGGCGAGCTGATCGAGCAGAACATGGACAGTCTGGAGTACTCGAGCGAGGACGAGCTGGAGGACATACGCGACACGGCCGTCAATCTCGCGATGAAGCACCGCAAGGAGCTGGCCAAGATCGACCACTCCTCCGTTAGCTATGCTCCCTTCCGCAAGAACTTTTACGTCGAGGTCCCCGAACTGGGACGCATGACGCCCGCCGATGTGGAGAAGTATCGCGCCGAGCTCGAGGGGGTGCAGGTGAAGGGCAAGGGCTGTCCCAAGCCCATCAAGGTGAGTGGGAATCCTTGATTTTTTATCTATAAACTAATAACATAATCCTTGACAGACTTGGGCCCAGTGCGGCGTCAGTAAGAAGGAGATGGATGTGCTCCGGAAGCTGGGCTTCGAGAAGCCCACGCCGATCCAGTGCCAGGCCATACCGGCCATCATGTCCGGACGGGATCTGATAGGTATTGCTAAAACCGGCAGTGGCAAGACGTTGGCATTCATTTTACCAATGTTTAGGCACATCCTGGACCAGCCGAGCCTCGAGGATGGCGACGGCGCCATTGCCATCATAATGGCGCCCACGCGCGAACTCTGCATGCAGATCGGCAAGGACATACGCAAGTTTAGCAAGTCTTTGGGCCTCCGCCCGGTCTGCGTTTACGGCGGCACGGGGATCTCCGAGCAGATTGCCGAACTGAAGCGCGGCGCCGAGATCCTTGTGTGCACGCCCGGACGCATGATCGATATGCTGGCGGCGAACTCGGGCCGTGTTACGAACCTGCGACGCGTGACCTACGTCGTCCTGGACGAGGCCGATCGCATGTTCGACATGGGCTTCGAGCCGCAGGTGATGCGGATCATCGACAACGTCCGCCCGGATCGCCAGACGGTCATGTTCAGTGCCACATTCCCGCGACAAATGGAAGCTCTCGCTCGCCGCATCCTCAAAAAACCCATCGAAGTGATTGTCGGCGGTAGGTCGGTCGTGTGCAAGGATGTCGAGCAGAATGTCGTCATTCTCAGCGACGATGCCAAGTTCTTTAAGCTGCTGGAGCTGCTGGGGATCTACCAGGAGGCCGGCAGCATAATCGTCTTTGTGGACAAGCAGGAGAACGCCGACAGTCTGCTGCGCGACCTCATGAAGGCCTCGTACCCGTGCATGAGCCTCCACGGCGGCATCGATCAGTTCGATCGCGACTCCACCATCATTGACTTTAAGTCGGGCAAGTTGCGGCTCCTCATAGCCACCTCGGTGGCGGCACGCGGCTTGGACGTCAAGGATCTCATCCTGGTGGTCAACTACGATGTGCCCAATCACTACGAGGACTATGTGCACAGGTGGGACGCGGATTACTTGCAACCTGAAGCTCCTAACCTTACTAAATACTCTCTTTCTCTGCAGATGCGGCCGCACTGGACGGGCGGGCAAGAAGGGCAGCGCCTTCACGTTCATCACGCCGGAACAGTCGCGCTACGCCGGCGATATCATACGCGCCTTGGATTTGTCCGGCAGCCTGATTCCCGCCGAGCTGCAAACCATGTGGACGGAGTACAAGGCCGCCCAGGAGGCCGAGGGCAAGACGGTGCACACTGGCGGCGGTTTCAGCGGCAAGGGCTTCAAGTTCGACGAGCAGGAGTTCAACGCCGTCAAGGAGAGCAAGAAGCTGCAGAAGGCTGCCCTCGGTCTGGCCGATTCCGACGACGAGGAGGACATTGAGCAGGATATTGACCAGCAGATTGAACAGATCTTTGCCGCCAAGCGCACGGTGAAGGATACCTCCGCCTCGGCCACAGCTGCGGCGGCTGCGGCCGCTGCCGTGGCTGCTGCTGCCGCTTCCGGTGGCAATGCGGCCCTCGCCTCGGCGGCTGCCGCAGCTGCTGCGGCTAACATGGCCATTGCAGCGGCATCGGGAGGAGCGGTTCCAGGTGTACCAGCTGCTGGAGCTTCTGCTGGAGCAGCTGGCGGAGCGGCGCTGAGCTCGGATAAGCTGGAGCTGGCCAAGCGACTGGCGTCCAAGATCAACAGCAGCAAGAATCTGGACACAAAGAGCACGGTGACGGTGGTGGAGCCGCTGCTAAAGGGACAGCACGTGACAGGAGCACCGCCGCCGCTGCTCACCGCACGAACGGTGGCCGAACAGATGGCCGCCAAGCTGAACAACAAGCTCAACTACCAGCCCAAGGAGGATGAGGAGAGCCTCGGCACGATTGCGGGCGGCAACACGAATTCGTTTACCAAATACGAGGAGGAGCTGGAGATCAACGATTTCCCGCAGCAGGCCCGCTGGAAGGTCACCTCGAAGGAGGCCCTCGCCCAGATCTCCGAGTACTCGGAGGCCGGCCTCACCGTCCGCGGCACCTACGTGCCGCAGGGCAAGAATCCGCCCGATGGCGAGCGGAAGCTCTACCTCGCCATCGAGAGCTGCAGCGAGCTGGCCGTGCAGAAGGCCAAGCGCGAGATCACGCGCCTCATCAAGGAGGAGCTGCTGAAGCTCAGCTCGGCGCACCATGTCTTCAACAAGGGGCGCTACAAGGTGGTCTAGAGAGGAGGAGGAGCTCCAGTTCCCCAAAATTGTAAACAAAAACCGAGGTTAATTGTATAAATCCAACTACACAATCAAATCTAATAAAAAAAAGATTTAACTTTAGCTTAAAGGCGGTGAAGATTCAAGTGAAAGGAAGTAATTTTTATACCTTTGCAGAGTATTTTAATTTCAGTCGGAAGTTTGCAACGCAGTGAAGGAATCAGCTCCTATAAAGTATATATTTTCTTGATCAGCATCAACAGCCGAGTCGTCTGTCCGTTTCTACGCAAACTATTCCCTCAGTTTTAAAGCTAACTGAATGAAACTTTGTAGATAGTCTCCTATATACTCTCACTCATATATATGTCGGAACGAGCCAGATCGGACGACTATATCATAAAGCTGTCATACAAACCATCCGTAAATTTGCTGAAAAAAAATTATAACTTGACTGTTTTTTAACATAACTTGATCAACTCTCGGTTGTGAGCTTTCTATATTGTTTCAGATTTTTGGATTTAATTTTTTAAAGATCGGACTACTATATCCTATAGCTGCCATAGGAATGGTCGGGAAATTTTTAGAAAAAAATTTATAACTTTGTCAGTTTTCAACATAATTTCTTCTACTTTGAGATTTCAGTGTCTTATAATTTTTCAGAATTTTCTTGTAAATTTCATAAGAATCGGACGACTATATCATATAGCTGCCATACAACCGATCCGTAAATTTGTTGAAAACAATTTATAACTTCTCTGTTTTTTAACATATCTTAATCAACTTTCGGTTATAAGCTTCATATATTGTTTCAGATTTTTGGATTTAATTTTATAAAAATCGGGCGATATATAGCTGCCATGGAAACGGTAAAGAAATTTTTAGAAAAAAATTTATAACTTTGTCAGTTTTAAACATAATTTCTTCTACTTTGGGATACAAGTATTTCATATTTTTCCAGAATTTTGTTGTAAATTTCATAAGAATCGGACGACTATATCATATAGCTGCCATACAAACGATCGGTAAATTTGTAGAAAAAAAATTATAACTTCTCTGTTTTTTAACATATCTTGATCAACTCTCGGTTATGAGCTATATATATTATTCTAGATTTTTGGATTTAATTTTGTAAAGATCGGATAACTATATCATATAGCTGCCATAGGAACGGTGGGGAATATATTAGAAAAAAAATTATAACTTTGTCAGTTTTCAACATAACATCTTCTACTTTGAGATACAAGTGTTTTATATTTTTCCAGAATTTTGTTGTTAATTTCATAAGAATCGGACGACTATATCATATAGCTGCCATACAAATGATCGGTAAATGTGGAGAAAAAATACATTTTACTTTACATGTAGAAGTGTAAAAAATGTAATAAAATGTAAAACTGTCAAAATTGTATGAAAATTGTATTTTTTTAATTTTACATGTAGAGTAAAATGTAAAAAAAATGTAAAACTGTAAAAATTGTATGAATATGAAAGTTATTCATATTATATTATATTTTAATGGATTATAATTCATACAATTGGAATCTGCAATTTTTTTTTTTTTTTGAATATAGGCAACATTTACGTTTGCACCAAAGTTAATCGTCTGCCTGCTGCCTTCTGTTCGCCTGGTAATTCAAATCCAGAAATTGACAAATTTGTACTGAAAATGTCGCGAAGGAAGCCTTGTTTTTGCCAACAACAACAACAACTACAACAATTCTTCCTTTTTACAGCAACAACAATTTGTACAACAACAAAAGAAAGAATAAAGAATAAATAATATTAATTTAATTTATTTTCCTGCTTGCATGCTTCTTACTATTTCAGCCTAAAAGATGCACAGATTTATTTGTAAAGTGCCCAAAAGTAGGCAACATTTACGTTTGCACCAAAGTTAATCGTCTGCCTGCTGCCTTCTGTTCGCCTGGTAATTCAAATCCAGAAATTGACAAATTTGTACTGAAAATGTCGCAAGGGAAGCCTTGTTTTTGCCAACAACAACTACAACAATTCTTCCTTTTTACAGCAACAACAAATTGTACAACAACAAAAGAAAGAATAAATAATATTAATTTAATTTATTTTCCTGCTTGCATGTTTCTTACTAATTCAGCCTAAAAGATGCACAG
>VNJS01005133.1:0-76598 GCA_008042575.1 Drosophila watanabei
GTTTTTCATCAAAATGATGAAAAATCGCATTTACGCGAAAATGCATGCGAATATTTCGAAATCTTTTTTAGAATACGTTAAAGGCTTTAAAATTTGATCTATTGGAACACTTCCTAAAGTTACTATGTTGACAAAAAAAAATTTAGAGAACTTTTAATTTTTTTTGCCGTGGTTGTTGTTTTCAGAGAATCACCCATATATATAATATTTAAATAGCACTTGGTTTTTAAAAAATGTATAATAAATTATTATCCTTCCATATAGTATTTATTAATATAATTTACCTTCAAATATTTATTTATTTATTATGAACTTAAACAACTCATTTTCTATTTGTGACCTTAACATATTCTAAATGGAATTGTAAATAGTCTCCCCCTGAGGAAATATCTGACGCCCTAGAGGTGTATTTTGGACTATTCCACACGCTTTGTTCGATTCCATTATCTTAGAAGTATAAATATATCTTTGTATCTGCATATGTATCTTTGCATTAATTGCATCAGCATCCGCATTTGGCTGTTCATCTGTATCTGTATAAGAACGAAATAGTTGCATTTTGGAGGTCTGCACTTTCATGTAGGAATATTGAAAAGCGAAACAATGCCATAAATACAACAAATATGCAACGCACGCACACAAAGGCAGAATGAAACAAAAATAGATAAATAAATTCGGAAAAGAACAAGGAAAAAGTTTTACAAAATGTGGATTTCGGGGAGCCGTGGGGGCGGTGGCAAGATTGGGATAGCGAGTGTGGTAAATGGCCTGCTGTAAAATGTTGTTGACTGTTTAGAATTTAAACTTAAATTTAGAACCGAAAAGTTCAAACGCAGCTGCAGCGCCAAGCTGAAAACGGGAATAGAAACTATAGAGAAAACAGGGAAAACTGGGAGTGGAAAGATACACAAACATACAAATATAAACATTCAAAATCAGAAGCTACAGAAATTGGTTTTTATTTAAGTTTCGTGAGCTTCGATCTTCTTTTCTATTCCTATCTCTTTTCTTTTTTAATCTATCTCTGCTTCTTTCATCATGTGTGTGTGTGTGTGTATTGCTTTACTATTTTGACAGTTGAATGAACCCAAGCATTTTTAATAAAAAAAAACCCAAAAACTAAATAAAAGCTAAATGCACACAAGCACACACAATAACAAACAGAAAGAGCAAGATAAACGAAAAGCAACACAGTGGAGGTAAAGATAATAGTCGGAAAGTGATTTAAGAAAGTATTATTTATTTTTAATATAGGTATTAAAATATTGCTTAAAATGCATTTTACTTAAAAATAGAAAAGAGAGTTAAGACAGTTAATTATTATGAGATTCTATGTTATGAAGAGTGTACTATGTTTCTTCTTTAACTATACCTAACTGCCCTAATTTCACCTGTATTGGTGACATAAAAACTATATTATATAACAAAACTTTCTTCTTTTATGGTATAAATAATACGTTTTTTTTTTTTATTTTTATAAATAAGTTTTGTCCCTCCAAATCAAAAACTATAATTTTGACCTCAACTGTTACTGATAGCGAGAGGAAGCGGGCCAGATAGTGATGGGGAAAGAGAACGAGATGGCGAAAGAGAGACCTCACCAGTCAAGCCACAAAAAGTAATTTTGTGTTGGAGCTAGAAAAAAAAGAAGGAAAAAAGACAAAATAAAAAAACCAAACTGCGTGCAGGCCTTTCAATAAATGCGAGAATGGGAAGGGACGACACACAAAAGAGGTAGGGGGAGGTAGGTGAGAAGGGTGTCTCAGGCCAGACACAGTATATGAAGTTTACGTAGAGTTGTTGGCCCAGCAATGTTTTTGTTGTTGCCTTTATTGGTTTTCCTTTGGCTGCCTTGCTTTTTTATATGAATTCTTTTTCCTTCATTTGTTGTTGCTGTGCAGCTTTATATTTTATTCCTACCGTTCAGATACAGATACGCTGAATATGCAACTTTGTATGGGACATTAGATACAGAGAATTGGCTTTTGGTCCACAAAACCTACACACACACACACAGGAAATGTTTACTAAAAGCTGAAAATGAAAAATGAAATTGAAGTTTAGCGTTCAATTTAAGAAAAATAGTTTCTACTTTGTTTTGAAAAGTTTAGTAAAATTAAAAGCTTAACATTTGTTTTGACTAAACAATAAGTTTGATACAACCTATTTTCAAAGTGTTTTTATATCAAAAACTATTTGACTTTTTTTAGCCTTCTTTTCAATACCTTTTTTGAGCACTGTTGACGGTTTTCAAGTTCTGTGTGTGCCTAATGCATTTTCACTCTCTTTTGGAGTGGTTTTCTGAGTGGATGTGGGCGGATTTCTTTAGATTTTTCTTTAGTGATGTAGGCTGCTTATGGGTTTCTTGAGGGCCCTCAAATGCTCTTGCTAACAATGAAAATATAATTTCATCGGTTCCACATGGCCTTAAATATATTTATATATGTATGTTGGTTTGGCTTTCATTCATCGAATCTGTCCTCCAATCAATGTTACAAATTGAGGTTACCCAACCAAAATGTTCTTCGTTCTCTTCAATTCCCTTTTCCAATTTTTCGTCGCTTTGTGCATTTTTCGTGCTGATTCGTCGTTTAATGGGCTTCGCTTAAAATCGAATCAACCAGGGACGCACATGTATGCCTCTTTATACAGAGGTCACTCGATAAAGGGAATCCATTAAGGCCAAGGATTATAGCATACATGTAATGATAGGGATTCATGAAAACTATAATTTTATAATTTAAAGATGTTTTGGTTTGACTTAAAAAATCAATGAAATATATAGTTTATTTTTCAGTTATTTATTTTGTTTTCTCCATAGTAAAGTTTCTTCAATGGAGCGGCTACTGTATAATATACAAAGCGTTTTCCCCAATTTCCCCCCTTCCTTTCTTGTTTGCCAATTTTTGGACGATGTTTTCCCAGCACGCATGACGCGCACATTTTTCGTGCTGTTCCAGTTTAAGCTTTAAGTTCGTTCTCGTCGGCACATAAATCGATAAATGTTTGCTTAATTCTTTTTCCTTTTTCTGGCTGCCGCGGCGGCCACACCTTTTACGTATATATAGCAGGATGCAAACTGCTTTTTATTTTCCGTTTTCTGTTTTTGTTGTTTTGCTCTAGATTTTCCTGAGCTGCCTGTGTGTGCCAGCAGCTGCCAAGGAAAAGTCAAAAGCAGCAAAACATGTGTTCGAAAGCGAAGCCAAGACAAACTGGCGTCGCCTGTCAGAGTGAAAAAGTCTTGCAGAAAGCAAAAAAAAAAAATAATATAAACTACAACAAAGGGGTTTCGGTCGGATGGACCTTTCTGGGGTTAAGAAGAGTTGCAGGCAGGAGAGTTGCTGGGCGAACTAATAAAATGAATTTTCTTGATGTCTGCCAAAAAGGATTTTCTTAATACCTTGTCTAAGATTTTGTTGTTTTTATAAAGTTAGTATGAAGTTTTAAAATGATTTAAATAAAATATTGGCAAGGATATATTCCTAATAAAAGCCTTAGGGATTGATGTGTATTAACATATAATTAATAAAAACCTAAATATAAAATTAATCTCGCTTCAATTCTGACATTTAATATTTATTCAAATTAACCTTTAAAAAAAAAGAGTAAACATTAAAGAGTAAAATCATGTCCAAGAATAATATTCCTTTTCATATTGAATTCTTTTTGCCTTTACATTGAAAGCTCTCCTTTTTTTTCTCTTTTCTTCCTTGTCATTTCCCTTGATGAAAACACGCACGTATTGTAGGGAAAATGTACTGCAAAATATATACATTTTCCCTTAGATTTTCCTTTTCCTGGCAAACACGTACTGGGTAAGGAAATGGAGGGCTTCTTGGGTTTCTATTCGGAGCTGTAATCTTTGATCAAATGGCGTGATTGACTGATTTATCAAGGATTTTGGCATGTGCCTCCTTGTCAAAACAAGCTGTTGCCATTTTTTTGTTGTAGACTTTAGTTCTCTATAACGATGACGATTAGGGGAAAAAGCACAAAAGGAGTTTTGGATAAAACAGAACAAAACAGTTTAAAATTGATTGAAAATATTAATAAATTTATTTTTTATTCTGTTAATTGAGCTTTGTAATGCTTATATATTCCTATTACTGTTAATAAATTCAAGTGTACGTCTAAAAGATGGACTAATTAAATATTGCCTCACTTGGCTAATCAGACCTCAGTCGTAAATGTCATTCTGTCAAAAAGTTGGCAAAGCTGAAGTTTCTGCAGCTTAAGGTGATTTATTGTTGCTTTCCATAAATAAACAAAATGTCAGCGAAGAAATACCCTAGAGAGTGAAACCTTAATTAGTGGTTCGGAGGTGGAAAATAAAGCTAGATGAGGAAGAATCCTAAGGAAAACTTTGCCCTTTGCCAAAGTTGTGGAATAAAAATACTTTATATCTTTTAATCACGGCCGTGTGGTTCGATGAGAAGTCAAGATAGGTTAAAGTATCTGGCAGATACGTGGATACTTCAGCTTAGTTTTTGTAGCCAACTGGGCGCAAAAGTGGAGCAAGTTATATATACTGATGTAGGCAACATAATAACACTGCTAAGCATATATTAGCAGCAGGCTGATTACTAAAAGTATGAAAATCTTCAAGAAATTCTTCCTTCAAAAGAGCGATAATTATAGAAATATATTGTATGTCACAAAAAACGGCTGCTTAAACATATATTATGGGGCTTAATCTAGTTGACTTATATTTTAAATAAGTCTTAATGTTTTCTTGAGAAATCATTTAATATTTA
This sequence comes from Drosophila watanabei, assembly GCA_008042575.1. NCBI lineage: Eukaryota > Metazoa > Arthropoda > Insecta > Diptera > Drosophilidae > Drosophila > Drosophila watanabei. The sequence continues at coordinate 4,755 of VNJS01005133.1, forward strand.
ACGAACCCTTTATTAAAGTTGTTAGTGATTATCTCAAAAATGTTGCTAATATTGCCTGTTGTGTATATGGCTATTATTATTCTGAACCTCACTGTGTATGCTTTGTATCTGTGAAATGCTGTAGCGCCATCCTGTGCTTCTTCGGATGGATAGATATAGATGGACTTACTTTGCCGCTATGCTGCCGTTATGCTAAAATCCCATAAACATAAACAAGGCCCGCACACTCCACACTCTCATGCATGTGCTCTTTTACCTCATCTTAATTCCCCTCCCTGCTTGGGAGGGTTTCCTGCCTTCCTCTTACATGGCAACAGAGAAAATCGATGGCAATTTACGTCTGTATATATACGCAAAAACATACATACATATAAACTTATGTATTATGTATTTGCTGTACATGCGCAAAATTCCACAGTCAACATACACACACACACATACTACACACTATATAGACTTGGTGCAACTTTTTCTCGTAGACAAAACAAAACAAAACAAAAAAGCAAGGAACAAAAGCTGGCAATCCAGCACACACACACACACTCACACGCATACCATCCCCTAAAAAAAAGACGCCTACACACTTGCCACCACCCCCTATTTAGGCCCCTTCTTTTCCCTATTTTGTACCCTCCTTTCCTCCATTTTCTCTTTCCCAGTCAACGCTGTCATTATTTTCATTTTCAACTTTTCCCGTGCCACCTAAGCCACCCACTTGGCCTCCCCCCTCTTCGCCCACCGTTCGACCTCATTCACACAGTGAAAAGCCCAGCACACTTTTCTCAAACCCTCAGACCTCCGCCACACTCTCTTTCCCCCCTAAAGCCCCAGCTGGCAACGCACATTTTGATAACATTTTTTTTTTTTTTTGCTTTTGCTTGATAAAAATAATGCGGCAACAACGCCCCAAGCTCCAAGGAAAAAGGCATTGGGTGGCAGTGTCTGCTGAGAGTATAGAGGGGTGTAGTGCGGGGGAAACGTGCCAGGTCAGTGGGTGGCGGTTGGGTGGGTTTTGGTTTCTGGCATCTTGTCTGTTCCATGGATGTGGCTGTGCTTGTGTGTTGGCTTGTGTTTGTGTAACTAGTTTTTGCGCCCATTTTTACTTTGGCATTCTTGGCGCTGCGCTGTTGCCGCACTTCACACACAGAAGCACCGAAAGAAATAAAGTAAAAATAAATAAACTAAATAAGGATTTTAAGTTTGCCCAAAGCAACTATGCAAAATTAAGAAAATACAAAAAACTAAGGTATTAAAAAAATAAATAATATATTAATAATAGAAAATAACAATAACTTTAAATAAATAATATAACATTTTTAGAGTAACCTTACTCTCAGTGTATTGAGCTTAGGCTCCAAAGGCTCTTCTCCTAAGCCATCTTGCTCCGCTTCACTTTGATGCCGATAATTTAATTCATTGAATATGAAGATAAATTGCGATGGCTTTCTCATTCTGCATTCGAAAACTTTCCCAGAATTTAAATTACTTTAACTTTGAGGAATCTTGATTACTTTGAAAAAGGGCCTTGTTGCCATTTCGCTTAATTAAGTTTGCTGCGGAAAGGGTGACAGCCTAGATATTAAAGCCTAATGTTAAATGCGAAAAACTTTTGTTTAAGCTTTAAGTGTTTTGCGATAAGTTGCGAAGATAATGCTAAGGCAACAGAAAACACAATGAAATACGAGCAAGATTGTGGACAGGATCCTAATGGCCAATTAGATGGCCCAAATTGTGATAACTTTATCCTTGAAAACAAAACTGGAAAAGCTCTTGGGCTTGAGAAGATATTGGCTAATGGCTTATTTATCAGCAAAAAAACACGAGTCTTTTTTTTTTTTTGTTTCTTAAACAAATGTTTGGTAACATTTCAGACAAATTTAATAAAACACAATTTAATTGAGATATTAATTCTCAATACCACTTGTGGTTTAAATGTTATTTATGCATACCATTTTGTTGTGTTAATCTCCTTTTAATTTATAGCATCTTGAATAGATTTACTTAGCATAAATTAATGATTGGCATCCAGTTTTGCTTATTCGATTTGTGTGAATTTATGGCTTTTGTTTTGTCATTTAAATATTTACATTTCTGCAACATACGACGAATTAAATTTGATTGATCGTAAGGAAAAAGAATAATAGTATTTATAGTTAAATTGAATTACAAAATTTTTGTAAGCTTCTATAAAATCTTAACTTCTTTAATATTCGTTCGTCACTTTATTTCTTTTTACTCATTTAATTCCTCGGAAAAATATTAAAGCCCGAACAGAAAAATTTAATTTTCAACTCGAAAAGAAACGAAGGAAATGAAATTTAACGCGTAATGAGAATGACACAAGCACCTATAGAGAAGGTAACCTGCCACGCCCATTCCCCGCCGCTGTGTATCGCATTACCAAAAACAACAAAAGCCAATCCCCGAGGACTACCTCCCGCCGCCATCCATAAATTTGACATTTTCACATTAATTTAATGCAAAAAGAACACCAAAATGTTGGTAAAAGAAAAGGAAAGAAGTGGGGAAGGAACGAAAAGGAATCCGCCTTGACGTCCTTGCCAAAAGCTTGAGGCAAATTTAAATGCAGACGCCATTTTCTATTAGTCCACACATTAAATTTGATGGCGCGCCTTCTTATACCAAAAAACAATATCCTGCGCCAGGACACACAGCACAGCCACACCCGCTCATCCTGACGGAGCTCCCGAAAAAGTTTTGCGAGCCCAAAATAAAAGCAAGCGAAACAGAAGCCGCGCCGCTCCTTGCTCCTTTGGCTGTCATCTTCGTCCTTTCTGCCGCTGACAGCGCCCAGAACGGAAGGAACTAAGACAGACGGTAAAGTAGAAAAGGAGAGTAAGGGTATTATAGTTCTGTCCAAAAAAATAGCACACCAAAGATGCACAAGAAATCAGCTTTGTCAGTTTCATAAAATTTTCCATAAAATTTTCTGACCTATTAAATATAAATTTCAATTAATTTAATCTTCTTAAAGTCTTAAAGCTTTGAAATTGGTTAATTTTATAAAGTTTTTTATTGAAATCTTAAAGTCATATTCAAATATAGGCGAAATATTAATACTAGCAAACAAATATATAAACATGAAAACATCAATAGTTATTTAGAACCAAATCACGTTTCAAAAGATGTATGCAACGAAAATTAGATACTATCTAAAATAACAACATCAACGCAATATTCAAATGATATCGTATTTTAAGATTAAAACACATCTACCAAAGTGCTTGGACCCTAGAATTTTGACCCGAAATGTATAAATGGCAGCGGATGAAGAGCCCAACAACAAAATCCCTCTAAGGACTCTACTTTTTTTCTGCTGCTGCTCTGCAATTTGAAATATTTCGCCAGGCACCGCCCCAAAAAAGTTACTTGGGATTTAAGGGATGGGAAATGTTGGAGCAGTGCCCCAAAATGATTATTTTTCATGCTTTCTCATTTCATTTTACTGCCTTCGCACAAACACAGGCAAACAAAAACACACATACACACTCACTGAAAGTCGGAAACTTTCACAATAATGCTGCCTTGGGGGTTGCTGCCTCTGCCTCTGCCGATGCCAGCTGCGACGCCCCCCCCCCACCAAAGGGGAACGGAACAAGAAGAAGCACAATCCTCACGTGCGCTGCCGGCAAAGGCAGCGACGTCGGCAGCGCGTCATCAGCATTGTCTGCCCTTGATTTTATCGATTTTCACACCCACCCGCCCGGCGTCCTTTGGCCTTTTTCGGCTGCTGGCAGCGACGTCAGCGCCTCTCGGAAATCAGTGTTGCCAGCCTAAAATAAATATAATTCAGAAGTCTTGGGTTTTTGGTGGATTTTAATAAATATATATAAAAAAAAACCTATTTTTATAATAACTTTTAGTTATCGAAATAACAATTTAAATTTTCAGAATAATATTAAACTTATTTTAATTATATTTAACTGTGATATGTTGTTTGGTCAAAAGAAAAGCTTATTCTGCACTTTTCAAATATCAAATATTTTACAAATCACTTTAAACACAAATTCCAATTACCAAATTTTATTTGATTGAAAATTTCCTTAAAAAAACCAACATAAAGAGTTAGACATTTTAAAAATATATTTTTTAAATGCCTTTATAATTTGTATAGTTGTATAGCCATTTATTAAACTATTAACTCTTATTAAACTTACTAAAGCCTGAAACTAATTAATTTAAATATTTGGCTAGAAAATATCTAAATCTGCAGAGCATCCCAAAGACAATCTCCCTTTTCTTTTCTGTCTTTTTCTCTAACTCTCACATTCGCAAGTCGCGCACACAAGCTAAGCTTTCTGTTTGTGTATTCCCCGGCCGGCTCTTTCCCTCTTGGTCTCTCCCCTGCTGCTAACCATCTCTCGCTTGCTCTGTGTTTTTGTACATTATGTGCTTGGTTTTGTATTTTATGTGCTGACTGCCGCCTGTTTCGTTATTTATGGCATTTAACCCCACACGAGGGTCGAACCGAACACCGCCACCCAGCACCACCCACTGCCACCCACTAGCCACTCACTGAAATTGCTTTATTCAACCCGATATATACATGTATATAGACACATTTACATGCGGCGAGCGTACGCTTTAATCTTTTGCCGGCAAATACCTTTTTGCAGCATTTAAATTCGCAAAACGTTATCGACCATTTTTTGGTGCATTTAAGTTTTCCATTTTTCCCCCGTTTAAGTGACCAACGCCCTCGTTTCCATCGCTGCTCTCTCTTTCTCTATCTCTGTCTTTCTCTGCGTTGAAATTGTTGTCGGAGGTCCAAAATGAAAATGGATTTTGCAATTAATTTTCAAATGCTTTGCTAGTTTTATTTTAGTTGATGTGTGTGCGGTGTGAAGTGTGTGTGTGTTTGGTTGTTTGTCTTTGCAATGGCAGGTGCATTTTGTATTTTGTGTTTGGTATTTTGTGTGTGCTTTCGAAAACTGGCCAATTTAATTTATACGCTTTGTGTCTTAAAGTGAGGCAATCAATTGGTAAATGCAATTGTTAAAGCGGAACAAACGTTAAATTTCAATGCTACTCGAGCAAATGGCAGTTAAAAAATGTAATTATTAAAGAAACTCGAATTTTGTAGTCTCCATTTTGGTATATGATACATACATTTTAAAAATGTAGAGAAATTTGCATTAAAAATAATATAGAATCCGATTTTTTTTTAACAAAAAACATATATTCATACATTTTTCCTCCATTGCTGTACTTAAATTATTAAGGAAACCCATTAAAAGACAGAGAAAATAAAGTCAACACCAAGTCAACATCCATTTCCATATATTTGTCCCTTTTTTTAAATAAAGATTTATATAAAGTCTAAAAAGGTTTTTGTGATGTTGCAAAAACAAAAGAGGAGAGAAGCTTTTTTTTGTTCTTATTGTACTTACATTAACGGGAGTGTGGGCTCAAGCCCAAAAGCTATGATAAAATTGTATAATAGGAGACTCGGATAGGAGATTCTAAAAGAATGATATAAGTAGTCAGAGCTTGGTTTGCTTTATGCGTGTGGGTGGTTTTCAGGGTGTGTCTCCCCGAAAAAGGGGCAAGGCCCGTTTATTTTTGTCTTCGGATTGTAAATAGAGATAGAGGAAGGATGTGGATTGTTTAGTATATATATTTTTTATATATTTTACTTTTTCAGATTAAAAAATGGCAAAATAATGTAAAAATTTTCATCAACAAAATAATTGCATTTATTATGAAAGCTAACGTATGTTAAAGAATCATATTAGGCCTTCGGCTCATAACATTACTCACAAATCGCAGTGCCAGACCAATAATTTCTCAGCTGTCTCTGGTTTCTGGTGTCTGGTTTGCTTATCAGATCGTACCTAGCACCTCTTGTTTGCTATCCGAAACACGAGTGTGTTGCCCCCTTTTTAGGTAGATGAGCGTAAGACAAAGGCTAAAACAAAAACTGTCTACCAACCGGTGGGAACACGCCCAGTTTAGTCAAAAGGCTATTAACACCATTAAACGGTACAACGAGGAGAATGAGGGAACGAGGGTCTGCGGGACAGACAGTTCTATAACTTAAGTTGGGTGTGGTTCAGGTTTCAACCTTACCGTTCCGTGGAAATCCTCGGACGAGTGTAATAAAATGCGAGTCGCGTGCTAAGGCATCATAAATATAAAACTCACAGGAAGACGCAACTTAACCCTTCGTAAAAACCGCCCCTGACCTCGCGACTTTGCCCCCTTTTCCTTGGTCGCCACCAATAAAATTCCAAGGTAAAGTTCTTAAAGAGTGCAAGGCACTTGAAGTGAAATGTAAACATGACAAACATGTCCTTAAACTTTTTACCCCCTGTGTTGTGTGCACCCCTCTGTCTCTTTCCCGAGTCTTATTTCCTGTCCCACTCGCAACTCAAGTCGCCTCAACTCAACTCAGCTCAACTCAACTCATTCATCTCTTTCCACTCGACGTCGTCGCGACTCTGTGCTGCCTGTGTGTTGACAAGCCCTTTTTTTACGCTCTTGCACTTTTATTTATGCGATAAAAATAAAGCGATAATAAATGTGGCGGGACACAAGCGAAAAGTTATTGCACTCTCCTTCCCAGTCTTTCTCTCTCTCTCTACCTCTTTCCTTGTCGCTGGCCCTGGTCTCTTGCAGCAACAGCTGTTTGACTTAAGAAAGTTGCTGCAGCAAAAGTTCAATTGCCTGAAAACCCGTTCCGCCTCTCCTCCTTCGTGCCACTACTGCAGCAATGCATTTGCATTATTTATTAGCTGTGACTGTGCTTCGCTTCCAATTTTGCATTTGCTCTGTTGCGTAATATCCGCTGAGCAACTCTGGTCGCTCAAGGGAGAGAGCGATAGCGGGCAGTAGTGCGAGAGCGAAAGAGGTAGGTGTAGGTCAGGTCTGGTTAAACAGAAATAATTAAAAAAATAATAATTTAAATCGAATTAATTACTAACAATACTATAAAAAAATATGGAGATATTTCCATACTTGAGAAACTCACTTTGTGAGATATTATTCATCATTTCAAACATTAAAAATATTGTATTTCCATCTAAATGCCACAATAAATATAACCAGCAATCAAGTAATTATTTTTAATTGGAAATAATACCAGCAAGTTGCTTCCACATTTTGCCAGATGTTTGAATTTCCCTTCGATTTGCATGCGAAGTTCGTTTAAAATGTGTGTTCCCACTGCCACCTCCACTCTAAATATAATGATACTTGATTGTATAATGATACCTGCACTATTGATTTAAAGGTAATTGCGAGAAACAGAGGGAAGAGTTAGTAGATGAAGCCACCTTTCGAGTTGCAAATACCATAATTTATCCAAGCGATGAAAGGTGAGCTCCGTTCAATGTTCTCCCTCGCTCTATCACTAGGTTTCGGGTCTATATAATTAGAGCAGAGTCGAGTTAATTACTTACTTTCCATTTGCACTTTTTGCCTATTTGCCATGCAATTTGCAACAACTGTGTAACTTTTTGCTATTCACTTTTCCACAGCTGTTTTTGCTTGTCTGTTTTTTTTAGTTTATTTTTTTTCCCCCACACATCAATACAAACCACAAATTGTTGTAATCGATACCACAGGGTACATGGGGTACTATAAAAATACATGATACATTTAATCGCGGCCAGCTAGCGCAATGAGCGTAAGCTAAATTGTATGGAATTTTCTCTGGATTCCAAGGAATGCAAACCTCATGATGGCGGTGGTGGCTTTGCCATTGATATATGCGGGTATATAATTTTCGATGCCTGATGTGAGTCAAAGCTAGAAAAACCCAGTAAATTGTGGGAAAGAAAGTTGGTTGAATGCGGATATAGAATTAAACGGAAAGGGCTTTTTTATTGCTTTTCCAGTTAAAATTTATAGATGAGTTATCTTATTTTATTTTTGTGGCGTTTTCCCAATCGATTTGATTCATAGGCCCTATTTCATATAAAGTGCATTACTCAAGAAAATTACTTCCGCTATTGATAAACTTTGCACTACTTGCTGCGCTCTGCTTATCAGTAATTATACAAAAGTGATGATAAGATTTCGTAATAAACAACATTCTATATTAACCAAATTTGTTATTAAATTTAAGTATAGAAATTCCTTCAATTTTAAATTATATTTTAATAATTAAAATAATTTAAGAAGCAGAAACAGCTACTTCAACGTAAAACCCATATAAGCTTATAAATAAAATCTGTGTCAAATACACTTTGCATGTTTATGACGAGTTCTCTTCGCTTGGAAATGTTGTTATTGTATTCGCTGTTGTTGCTTGTGTTTATGTGTCATTTATAGCGGGTTGACCTGCTTTTTAAGGCGACGCGTGATTCACAAAAGCGGTACCAAGTTCAGGTGAAATAAAAGAGCAACAGCCGAGTGCAGAAAAATAAAATAAAGCACGAGAAATAAAAACAACAAATATATACAAAAATTGCGTACGAAATTGCAATAAAAATTGCATTTTTATACATATACCCCCACACCAGATGGCGCCACTTCTTGATTGTGCGTGCAAAACCCGATAAAAATCGCTCACGAAATGTTTTCTGTAAAAAACCGAGAAAGAGTAAAAAAAAAACTTGCTTGTTGTTTTTATTACACCGGCGCATAACGGTAAATTGTAAGCGGCGATTACAACACACAAAAACAACAAGAAATACTCACCTGACAGGTGCTTAGCGTGCAACAAAATAAAAAGAGATGGCACTAGAGGAAACCAAAAATTCGCCACCGGCCGCCTGCACTTTAATTGGAAAACATGCCAAGGCGAACAAAAAAAATATAAGCTACCAAAGCATAAAAAATAAATAAAAATCGAGTGTGCCAGACAGGTTGTTGCTCGCCATGCATGTGTATTCTATACATGTGTATGATTTTTTGTGCAAAATAAAAAAGAGGCTCAAATGAGACTCTCAAACTCGAAATTATTAAATTGCAGACGACGCTCCATTAAAAAATAGAGAGTTGAAGGGGGGTAAAAGGGGCGTAGGCAAAGTGAGGTCGACGCAAGTCACGCAGAAACGAAGAAGGCGAGAAAGCAACCATGAGTAAAAGCGAACGAGACGAGAGAGTGAACAAAAAAAGAAACAGAGAAGGGAGAGAGCAAAGCAGAGCAGACAAAAAGCTAAATAGTCTGAGTTGGAAGTTACAGTCCTACCTCTATAAATTGAATTAAAAGTTTCTCACAAATGTGACATATAAATTAATCTACATCTAGATTTATTCTAAATTTATTTATGATAATGTATTTAATATTAGCAGTAACTAAGAGAGCCACTTTGTACCTAACTTTTATTTCAAGACGGGGATATAAGTGTTGGTAAAATATCAGATCTTTACAATATAGGGAGATCTCACTGTAATCTCTCGTTTGGTTATAAAATGAGTGAGTGAGCAGCGGAAGAAGAAGAAGAGCAGGACTGTGGCTGTGTGTGTTTGCGGTGTGAGCGTGATATAAAGGTCGTTGGCCATGCGGCGACGCTGAAGTCGCGCGACAACAACAAAACCAACAACAATGTAGGCAGTCAGCGAGCGAGACGGGGAAAACAGGGCTAAAATGGGATGGAGAGAGAGAGAGAGAGAATACTGACGATGAGCAACACAAGGCGACTTATTTAGCCTAAGGGCATGAAATGTATTGCAGGTTTTTTTCAGTCGCAGTCGCAGTTGTTGCTGTTTCTGTTGCTTTTGTGGCTATGTATAGGTCGCTTCGGTCGTCTGAAAAAAGAAACACGTTCCATGCACAACAACAACTCCAGCAAACACCAAATAGACAAAGGCCCACAAACAAGAAACACGGTCTGCAAAAGAGACGGAAAGAGTCTGCAGCAAAGGCTTTACTGTATATGTGTGTGTTTGTATCTGTGTGGGCGTGTTTGTCAGCCTTTTTAAGGCCATAATCAGAATGAAAATGAATAAGTGAGACCCCGTGCACTACTGTCAACCGAAAAGTTAAAGGGCCCTAAAAACGTAAAAGTTATAAACGTTTAAACTGATAAACTGTCAAGGAATGCGATAAATTTGAAAAAATATAGTCGACTTTTAGAATGATAATGCTTGCAACATTCGAAACATTTACATTCTAAAACCTTGAGTTTTTAGGCTAATATAACTCTTCCTTGATTGTTCTTTAAATTTCATGAAATGATAAAAATGTAAATATAACATCAAACTAAAATTTTAGCTCACAGCTTACGTTTTTAATGGATAAATTGTTATTTAATCAGATGATTAAATTTAAATTTAATCTATTTAAGTTTCAGTAAATTAAAGACAAGTATTTTTTTTAGTACAAAATGATGCAAAATCAAATTAGACAAAAGAACAGCTTTGGAACCTTGAAAAAGAATACGAAACAAGTTGCCAGGGCCACTCAAATCACCGGTGATTACCTCATGCTAAATCTTCGAACAGGCGACAGTTAATAACCGAATTCCGTGTAGGTTGCAAGTTCAAAGCTGAAACTAATCATGCCTTAAGTTAGGCAGCAGGCACGCACACTCAGATGTTATTAGTTAATGGCGAATATACCCCCAACCATTGACCTTTAAGTTCCTGCTGCCGCTAATGAAACCTTAGTCACCTCATACTGAGTGATTATTATACTATAAAAATACCAAGGCGAAATGCATTGCATAACAGCAGCACTTCAACGAAAAAAAAAAAACGCGGGCAAGTAGAACTTGTTGTCATTTCCTTATTTAATGTGACACTTGTTAGTCGACGTTCTTGTTGTTGTTGTTTCTGTTGCTGTCGTTAAATTGCATTGAAATTGAGAAGCTCTCTAAGCAAGCTCTCCATCGCCAAATGAAAATGAACACCTGCATTTGGTTTGGTCTGGTTTATTGTTGGCTTTTGTTGCGTTGTTTTTTTCGGGGTCCCACTGTTGTGCTGTGCGGTTGGTGTGTGGCGTACGTGACTGCCACTCGATGCAGTTATGCTATGCTGTTACGTCGTCTATGCACTCACGGACACCAACGTATACGCTAACCCAAACACAGATACTGATACAGCAGCTGCAGATAGAGATACTAAAGGCAGACACGCACGAACGAACACCTGTCTCTAACACACACAACTCTTTCACACTCGCACAAACAACACTCTCTTAAGTGTAAAGTCGATCTAATGCCGCGGGACTATCAGCGCGCATCTTTATACAGCGCTGGTTAAGATACTAGCTTACTTTCGGGATTCTAAATAAAATGGGAACGAAACTATTTTGTACTATCTATTGTGCTGTTTTCCACCCTTTTAGTATTTTATTTCGGTATCCAAATCCATTTTTGTAAATTTTTTGTATACAACACGCACTTTTAAACTATGCCAAATTTAGCAGATTTTGTATAAAAATATTTTTAAACTAATAATATTATTTAAAATTCTATTGATTATAAGGTGATAGCTCCATCAATTACACCTGCTTTCTTCAGCGAGTTATTATGTTGGCCACAATCGTAGACACCAGCAGCTGCAACATACATAAATATGTATGTATATATATTATTTTGTTTGTTGATGCTGCTTCTGCTGCTGTCGTTTCATTTACCAATTGTTCCTGTCTACTGTTGTCTACTGTTTCCTCTTTCTCCTCCTCTACCGTCTTTTTATTCTATTGTTGCTGCGTCACGTTTCTCATATTAAAATGCTTGAAATTCTGATTGGGATTCTGTTGCTGCCGACGCGATTGTGCAGCGTTGCCAACTGTTTGTTTGCTTTACATTTTCGTCTGTTGCGTGCGAGCGGCGTTGCCAAACTTCACGCAACAGCCACCAAAAACTTGGCTTCAATTAAAACAGGTTTTTCTCGCGAGACATTGCTCAGAAAACGATCATGATCGAAATGATGGTCCCCATCCCCTACCCCTCCCTTTCCTTCCCCCTTTCCATGCCGCTCTTCACTTGTTGTGTCTGGTTTTGGGTTTTTGTTGTTATTTCTCTTTATTATTATTGTTAAATATGTTCACTGACCTTTGCCGAATTACCAGATTCGTGGAATCGTATGTATGTATGTATATATTTTGGTTGGCCATGTAAAAGTCTGTTATTTGTTGGTTTTGTGGGCCCGAAACGTTGTATATTCAAATTAAATACACATTTCGGCATATTTTCTTTGTGGCCATATTTTACTCGCACTGTGAAGCGAGAGAGCGACCTTCAACTTGATTTTTAATTAAGTTCGGTTCAATGAACTGAAACTGTCAACGTCTGCTCTGCTCAGCTCTGCTGTGTGTGTTTAATTTTAATGTTTCCTTTTCTGTTCCATTCCCCCGCATTTTTTTTTGGCGAAATGCAAATACAAATATTTGTTCGTGTTTTGCGCATATCAATTTATGGCTCTTTGTTTATTTTTGCGAGCTATTTTGTGATGCTTAAATAAAAAATGCAAATTAATTTTTAGCTGGATATAGATTGACACATTTAACATTTTTTCCACAGTTCATCGTTGCCAAATATTATTGTTTGCGGCCCAGAGCAGCTAACTCTAGTTTGAGCTAAAATTTCAATTTAAACTTCAACTTTCTACTCTCCAGTTACATTTTCATCTATCGTAACTCATCTCTACTTACAGCTACCCATCCTCGTAGAGCTGTGCTAGCCATAATTCATGAAATTTAATCGCTTTTCTCAACTTACTTTGTACCTTGCCTTCCTCTATTTTCATTTTATTATTATTTTTTTTTCGCCCAACTTTTCTTTTACTTTAGTTTATGGCTCTCTCTCGCAGCTCGTTTCGCCATAAATTTTCTGCCTCAACCTCAAACAACAAATTTTTTCAATTTAAATTTTTTACCATATTTTCCATCTGACATTCTGTCTTGTGAACCCAACCCCCTTTTATTTTTCTACCTAGTTTTTTATTTTTTTAAATGTGCTTTATTTTCTACGCTGTCACCAGGCAGCAACAACTGCGAATGCTTCAAGTGAGCTGCCGCCCATTTTTTGCTCCCCCCAGAATATCCTTAAACACTGAAAGCCCCAAACCTAAGCCAGGACTCGAACTCTGCTCAACCCGAACCACCCAATAATGTTAAACAGATTTTATTATGGCGCTTTTTGCTACTTACCCGGAAATGCTCGTCGCACCCTTTCCACACCAACATAGGTCCTTACATTGAGAAAAATAAATCGGAACATTTTCAGTTGCAATAAAAGCATAGAAAGGTACTTAATGTACAGATTTGACACAGATTTTTGAGACCTTCTTTTAAAAAAAAAACCATGAAACTTTTGTAGGACATTAAATATGATTTACAGTTGGAATTTGTGGTAAATAGCTTCCTGTACCACCCCCAGAAGTGAAACTAATATTTATTATAATCTTTTTTCCGCTCTGTACTGGCATTAGAGCATGCACCTCGAACATCCATAACCATCCCCTCGGGGGCAACTCGGGAGTCTCGAGCATTTCTGGCTGGCAACCCTTGTGGCAGGTTCTTCGGCTACACAGACACATACACCATGGAAAATTGTTGCACTTCTGGTGCTGGGAAAACTCACCCCCGCGTGGTCGCCACCACCCCCTTGGGCCGGGCATTGTTCCTGCTTGCTTTCCCATATAAATTTCATCAGTAGTTTGGGCAACCACCAACAACCTGACTAGCTCTACCCAGGAAGGATGTTTCAATTTCTATTTTGTTTTATATGGTTTTCCCTTTGTTCGCTGGTTCATTCCGTTTTTATCGGTCGTTTGAGCTTCTGCAAGTGACGGAGCAACCCTGCTGCTGTCTGTGCTTAGAACGGTGAAAACCGGCAACATCGCTCTATACATTCTGGGCTTCTCCATTCCATTGAGGGGCTCTCTTTGTCCTCTCGATATTGTTGTTCCCGATTGGTGGGTGTGTGTGTGTGTTTAGTGTGCTTAGTGTGCTTAGTGTGCTTGCTACCGCTGTTCTTTTGATTTGGGTTGTTGTTTTTCTTTTTTATTTATTGTTCTTCTCTTTTTATGTTTTGGTGTAGGTTGCTGCTGTTTCGCTCTACATTATTTTCTTTTAACTCTGTAATTTAGCCAGGCTTTTCTTTTATTTATTTAAGGCACTCTGGCCATTTCCTTTGAGTTGTATTCGTCGTCGCTCCCTTTTGTATTTTCAGCATGTTTTAGTAATGCTATTTCGAGTCCAACGGTTGCTTTTGGGTTGGGTTTCGGTTTGGCTGGGTTGATTGCATTATATTGTACGTTACGTGACTATTGGCACGTAGCATACAGTGAATATCAAATAAATTGAAAGAAGAAATAAATAATAAATCAGAGTTCATTAGCTCAGAAATAAAACTAGAAACTTCTGAGAGGTTCCACAAAATTAAGTTGGATTTTATCCCATCACAAAAGTTTCGGCATCTACTATAATTAACAAGTTATTAAATATTCTTTAGATTTAGTTAAATTCATTTAAAATCAAAGAAAAGCAAATCCACATTCCTTTCAACTTCAAGAGCCTCGAGGGATTTGCCAGTTTTCAATTAGTTGCTTCTGTGCTTTGCTTTCATCTACTCCGTTTCTGTCCCAGTTATGTCTAATTTTTCTATCTATTTTCCCTCTCTCTCTCTCTACATATTAGTTGGACATTTCTTTAGCAATTTAATGTATATATTGTTTTTTGTTATTTGTGCAACGTTCAACAACTGAAGCCTGCAGGCGTCGAGTTTTAATTAATGACCCATTTTCACTGGTTTCCTCCTACGCTACAGGGTTGCCACACTGATGCAATAAAAGACTTAAAAGAAGTATAAATATTTAAAACTGAAATATTAAATTGCTTTTAGTTCTTCTCTTTAAATCTCTTGCAATTTTGTTAATGAAAATGTATGTATTCCACTCGTTTCTTTATTTACTTCAGTGTTGCCTTGCAACAAATGTCGGCTTCAAGGCAGTTTGAGTTGTTTGAACATCCTAGAGAAATGATATATTTAAAGAGAAAATTTGTGGGCATATATCACGCATACGTAGTTTATGTTTACTTTGCGAGAATAGTGTGCTTGTAATTATGCAAATTTACATAAACATAACCTACTAACTAAGCACGCAATTGAAACAAATGCAGTCGACTAGCGCCCACTCGCCGCCTCTCTCTCTCTCTTTCGCTCTCTCGCAGAAATAGTTGACCTCGTTTTTTGGGGGGCTTTGGCTTGCACACACTTTTACTGCAGTTTTATATACATTTTTTTTTATGTTTTCCTGCTTTGGGAGACTTTTTTTTTTTTGGATTAACAGAGAAGTTTTTGTTGAGGCGCCGCCTGGCGGTCTGTAGTTGTAGCTGAACTCATTTTGCATGCATGCATTTTGCGCTGCTTTTTTCCATTTTCCTTTTTGGGATGGCAACTCTGTCGCTGTTTGGATTTTTTTCCGAGTGGGCGGGAAAATGGGTTGGCCTACATTCGCACTCTCTCTCTCTCTCTGTCGCTCTGTCTCTTGTTTCTCTGTTGCTCTGGCGTTTATTTTGCTTTTCTCGCCGCTGTTTGTGAACCTTTTGAAAATTGCGGCAGGTGCATTTTTTTCCTCCTGCTTCCACCCAGCTCCCCATTCAGAGAGTGCATTTTCTTTCCAAGCTTTCCACTGCATTTTCATCGGTTCCCCAGTCCAGTGCCAGTTCGCTTTTTCCAGTGGTTCTTAGCATTCATTCACAGTAACCAAGGCAGACGGAAGTGGAGGGAGAGAGCAGCTCGGCACATCAACTGAACGAGACGGCAACAGACGAGTGGAATCCGCTGCTTCTGGCTTTTGTTTTATTTTCCGCGTCGTCCTTGTGCCAAAAACAACAACAAGCCAGGAAGGGAGAGGGTGGGTGTTTGCTTGGGGGAAATGCTCGAAAGCAGAAAAAAAATCGATAAAGCAATTAATGCCAAAAGAGTGGCAGGCAGTCACTACCGTTTTCCACCCACCGGGCGGGCACTAGAATATGAAATGGGAATCGGGAACCGAATACGAATCTGAATCTGAATCAGAAAGCGGCAAGAAGCAACCCTGTGCACAAAAATAAACAAGATGTGGAGAGGAGAACCAGATGAGAGGCTGAAGGAAGCAGCGACGACTAGTCAGTCGTCTGTGTTAATAAAACCTCCCCATTGCCACCAAGAGCACCACCACCACCGACCGCCGTCATCAGTTTCCTATCCTACCGAAACCCAGACTTGTGCTGGTGTGATGCTGCTGTTTCTACAATACTCTTACAAAAAAGTACAGTGGATCTTGTATTAAATGCAATTTGAACATTTAATATACAAAAAGCTTAGTCTTAATTGAAATTAAATAAGAAATAGGGGTTCTAAAAATGTCTCTCAGTTTCGTTTCATAAAATTAATGCAAGGCAAGTAAAAAAAGCTCCATTAATAAATACTCCATTATTATTTGATTAATAAGTATAAATTTAAACTTCTAAGGGTAACCTTAATAAGAGAATTTACTCATTCCATAAATAAGCTCCCTTCTTTATGTATTTTTTCCCCTTTTGCTCCGACTCGAGTGTTTATTACTGGGCTTTCTAGCAGTCTTAATGCTCCTTCTACTGCTTTTTATATTATTATTTTTTTGTTTTGTTATTGTTGTTCCATCCCTCGTTGCTATGTTGGAATAATGGCATAAACCATCCGGGAGCGAGTGAGAGCAGCTTAGCTTTAATGAACATTACTTATTTATTCGCTGGTGAGCGCGTGTCTCTGTGTGCGGTTTTAATATATTTTAATTAATTTCCTTACTTGACTTCCTAACGCCCATTCTCCTCCCATTTGATATGAACTTCAGTTTGAAATTTAATAAGGCGAACAAACAATTATTTCTATTAGCAACGTTATTAATATTACTGGATTCATATTCAAAATATGAATAAATTTCCGCTCTAAAATATTGTTTCTTCCATCGCTCCCTTTGACTATCCTTTAATATAAACAATTTTAATGGCTAATAGTCTGCCCGAGGGATATTTCTGGTTCCTAAACAAACAAGAGAAGTAAAGCACATGCTCGGGATTTGAAATTACTAAGAGCAAATTTAGCCAGAGGCTTATCTGGCATTCTCTTTTCCTTGCCAACATTATTGATTAAGCTGATGCCGTTATTTAACAGCCAAATCCCTTAGCTGCCACAACTTTCTGCTATGCGATTTTCCTCATTATCCTGCTATGCTGTCGACTTGTATTCAAACCTCAAAAACTATTTCCGATGGCAAGAAACACTTTTTACATTGAGAGTTTTGTGATGAAAGGAAAACCACCTTCTTAAAATTTTAAAATATTACTTAAAATTACAAAGGAAATGCCTGTAACAGGGGTTCATAAAATCCAAAATTTCTTATAGTCGTTAAGGCTTAAATCTGAAATGCTTTTGACATTCTTATACCCTAAGAAACTGGCATTCCGTTACTGCACAACGCGTGTACTACTCAAGTTTCATCCTTTCATCCCTCGCCCTCAGCTAAAGCCATCAACATCATCTTTCCTTGACAGTACAGCGCTCAGTCAGCGTCGCCGTCGAGGTCTGCGTTTTTATGCCAACTTTTCAACAACTTTTTGCATATTTCAGGATCTGAAAACCCTGCACAGAAGTCCATCCCGCCCACATTACTGTATATTTTATAAGTTCGGGCTCCTCCGCAGCCCAAGCTTTAGGTTAGTTATTTCTCGCCGTCATCATCATCGTCATCTGCTGTTGCCTCGGCTTTTTCATTCCAAATTTTTTTTTTTTTTTTTTTTGTTTCGGNNNTTTTTTTTTTTTTTTTTTTTCGTCATGGCTCTTGGCATTTTTCACATTTTTCCCACATTCGTGTATTTTGGAGGGGGCGGGGTTGGGGTGGATATTTTGGACTTGATGGGGGGTTGGGATGATGGCGTTTTCAACTCACCCCCGTGAGCAAACAAAGAATGGGAAACTCGGCTCAAAGTGACTTTTCCTTGGGAAACATTCGGTCGGACCACCCCGCTTTAACTTTTCGATTTCCCTTTAAGATCATTTAAAGCGGCGATTCTGGTCTTCTGCTTTGAAGTGCAAAGTTTTTGCTTGGCTCGGAGTGCTTTATGGTAATTTAAAATCGATTACTCTCTGAGCTCCATGCTCCTGTCTAATTTTTGCTCTTCTTTTGAACTCTGGCTCACCTTTGCTGGCAGGAAAATTCAACGAATTTTTGTGGGTGGGGTCCTTCGTTGTTCCCTCTTATACATATATACCTATATATAACTTTTTGTTGTATTTTTGGTTGGTGCTCTTTTGTGCATTTCAAGTTCTGGGTGTGGCAGCTTCAAAATGCGTTAATGGTGTGTATTTGGGTGAAGTTTGGCAACAAGGTAGGAACGGGAACTTAAAGAACTTACAGTAAACTTGAATTTAAGATCAAGCGAGTTTGTTTCCAAGACTTGAATAGCGGAAAACTTAAACTAGGATAAAAATCACATCAAATATTTTTTAATTTTGTTGAAACTTTACTATCCATTTACTGCTAATTTTATTAAATTTCTAAGAGGTTTTAAACAAGATGTTACCTCAAATAAGGACCACTTTGCATATCATATCAATTAACTTAACCATGTTTACGAGTATTTCCCTTTAAAGAGCTCCTTTCATCAACAGCCTCTCCTACAAAGTATTATTATCTTAATTTCCAGTGAATATTTAATTGCTATGTTGGTCGCCAACCCTGGCAAGTGTCTCCAGACAACTTCTTGCACATGTTTGCATTGCATTTTCCTGTCAAAAGCCTTCGGCTGACCCTCTGTCATGTGGTTTCAAGATGCAGCTGTGTTTTCCTCTTACAAAACCGCAGGACAACAAATTATATATACGCAATGCGATTGATGACCTTCCGAACGGATCTCAAAAAAAAGGGAGCTCCGTTGAAAAAAAAAAAGAAGAGGGGAATTCCCCCTGGCACGTACCAAAATGCCCCTGATCTTTTGTTTTTCTCCCCTTCTCGCTCTTACCGGCAGGTGTTTGACTTGCAGCCTGTTTTTTAAATTACAGGAAAAAAATATACAACTTCCTCGTTGCGGTTTGCTGTGTCACATGCTATCTTTTATTTTCCATTGTCCATAAATATTTTTGTTAATAAAAAGCATTTGTTTGTAACTGGGTCAGAGAATTTCGTATCTTATCAGTTAATTTTGTTGTTTGTCTATGGCGTTAGAGCGAACGTTTGAAGGCCTGTACATGACAACAGGTTGCGTTTTTATAATATTTATGTAACGTAGAGGAAACAACACTTATCAGTAGAATATACATATGAATCAAAGCCATGCATTTGTTTTTCAAGAAAATACTTACTTTTTGTTCCTATATTTTTGTAATGCGATTACTTTTATATAGAACAGATAATGGGTGACCTCAATACTGTTTGGAAAACACAATATAAGACTTTGATCCTTTGCTAAATGTGTGGCATTAAACCCAATAATCAGTCATAAATTAAGGGTAATTAATATATCGATGGGTAAAGCTGACAGCTGCTAAATTCTTTTGATTAATTTATCAGTTATTTCATATATTTTTTTGAAAGGAATTTTACAATTTACACTTGAGACAGCTGTTTAAATTGACATTTACCTTTCAAAAGCCCAGAAAACCCCTTCTGTTTTTAAACAAATATATCGCAAATAAATAATACATGGCCTTAAAGCTAGCTGATTAGCAATACATTTCGAAATCCGAATGTACATTTTTCTAGCTGCTATAAGAAGCTTCTAAAATATAAGAATTTACTTAGAAAAATATTTTGTTGATGATTCAGCTATAAAGTAATCCTATTGATGTATTTTCAACGAGGAAATAAAACCCAAGATTTATAGTTTAAGATGTTTGCACAAATATTCCGAGCGAACAAAAATAAAACGCGAGAGGGGAAAATGTAAAACTCATTGGGCATTGAGCACCACAGGCACTAGGCAATAATTAACGAGAAATCAAAGCGTAAACTAATTCGACCTTGTGGCAGCAACAACAATTACTACAATGACACGTGACCATGGGAGCAGCGAACAAAAATATAAAAATAAAATACATACAAGCGAAAAGCAAACATGTAAATTGCAACTGAGAATAAATATAGACAAATGTTTATTGTTAGAGCATGAAATGAAAAACTATTTGAACGCAAATGTATTAAATGACACAGAAAAATATATGGTATTTAACATGGAAAGCTGCAAATGTTTAAATTGACAAATGTTTTAATTGCTGCCACAATTGCCGACCTTGACACACTAGCAAACAGCCAGAAAGGGAGGCAGCAGCAGCACAATCGCCATAATAATAATAAAACTAGTCACACCCCCATCTCTCCCGTACTTCCTCTCTCTCTCGAAATATAAATTTTTAGAACTGTTGTGTGTACATAGCTCACATTTTATAGGCAATTTGTTTTTATTATTTTAGTTTGGGATATCAGCAAACACAGAGAAACCCGAGAGAGCGGGAGAGAGTGGCGGAGCAAGCTGAGCACGATGGCAGACAGCGTGGCAGGCAAAGAGTAATAAAATAAAAAAGGAAAGGCAAAAACAGAAAACAACAAATGCGAATAATATTGCGAAAAAAATAATAATAATAAAAGTTGTACGCGTGGGCGCTGCCAACTATTACACCACAAGAAAATTTATATTTATTTTAAATACAAGCAAAATTCAGTTTAAATTGAGATTTAAAATAGTTTTATTTATTTTTCTTATAATTTAACATATAGAAAGTGCTATATAAATTTCAAGTTTTAAAAGAGGGTGTATTGTAAGATCTAATATTTTCTGGAAGACAAATGTATAATTCTTTGGCAAACCAAACAATTTTTTTAAGTGTTTAAAAATTTAAGTATTTTTCCATGCTTAATTAAACGTATTTATTTCTTGCTGTGTATTTGCGAGCGAGAGAATGAGAGGGTGGTGTGTGCGCGCCTTTTAAGTTGATTAAAAGCGCGTTCTGCCGATGGCGATATGTACCCCCCCTCGAATTCGTCCCCCTTTTTCTTCCTCTGTGAGCCACATAATTGTGTCAGCTTTTCTCGGAATATGTTTGTGTATACTAGAGCAGGGAAATGTGTGTCACGTCGCCACGGGCATGCAAAAAATAAAACAAACATATGTATATGATATAAATAGCGCAGCCGTGCCTAATTAGCTTTGAAATGCTTTTGACACAAAGTTGATAGACAACAAATATTATTAATAAAGGAAAATATTTACATTAATTAAGAGAGCACAATTATTTTCATAAACCAGAAAAAAGAAAAGTCAAATTGTTATTATTGTAGAAACAACATCAATTACAAACATAATAAATCCCACAGTAATTGATTTCTGCTTTAATTGAATTTGTTAGTTAATTGAGACGGAATTTACTCATTGTCTCTAATGAACCCGACCTAATAGTTTGAATTTCTGAATGAGAAATATGAGTAGATCAAGTTTTTAATTCCAAGAAATAATGCGTATGCGTAATTTGTAAGCTACTTCTCACAGAGAGCACTTATCAAACAAAGGACTTTTCCCAGAACCCTTTCCAAAAATGTCTGATGGTTTTCAATTGCTTTTCGTTGGAAATATGCGAGGACACGCACACATGCCTCCTCGACTGCGGCTAGACAGCAGCCAAAAGGGCCATAAGGATGATATAGAAAAATATAGGATGGGATCCTTTGCCGACGACTGTCTGGGCTGCCGTAATGGAAATGACTTTGGCTTTTTGATATTCGGCTGCGAGCCGCAATTTACGGTTATAGCCATCGACCAAGTACGGCCAAAATATTTGGCTTTTGGTTGTTTTGGTCTGCTTTATTGTTCAGTTGGTAGACTATAAGTTCAATGCCTGATAAATGGTCTTGTTTGGTTTTTTGGCCACACTACAGGTCTAGACATTGGAACCACCAGGGCGGTCTGGCTTTACAAATTAGCCAACGAATTTCAATAAATACATATACATTTGGGAAAATTAGGGGAATGAGACAATACGTACAATAATATTAATAACTTCACTGTAAACTTCATAAAGTAATTTATTTATAATCATGTCAACTGTTTAAAATTATATTTTTTAACTAACTTTAACGTAAACTACTTGGATTTAGATTTGAAAATGACTGAGTCTTATAAACTTTACCTATTTCTTGATGCTCCCTTTACTTTCTCAACACTTTCTCCTCTTTCCACATCGGCTATTTATCGCTGTTCCAGTACCAGACATTTTTCTCCGGCTTTTCAATGCCACACGCACGTACATATATGTATATAGCTCTCTTAAATTGCAAATGTCCGGTGGCGCTTAAATGCTGAAAATAAAATTCATTGCCCGGCCGGGTATTGATTAACAATAAATTGTCGATGTGGCGCTGTCGTTCGTTGTCGCCGCTATCGTTGTTGTTATGGCCAATTGTTGTCGTTTTGTCGGCTTGACCGGCGAAATGGGCGACCTGTGGGCGGTGGTTGTATTCGGTATTCGGTTTGAGGGAGCAGCGGAGCAGACGGATGCCACATGGAGCTTTTGTCTGGCCGTCTGTTTGGGGCTGTCATGGTCCCACATATAGCCATAGATACATATATGTAGATACACACACACACACACACCCGCAGGATACAGAGGCGCAGAGATACATATTGCGAAACGAGATGCGCACACGTGCATGCATAAACAACAACGATGCGATGCCATGCCACATAACGGAACTCGTTCCTATATATATATTATATGTTTGCATCGACCATATAATGTGCTGCAGTTTTGTTTGCCAGTTGGCCTGCCAGTTTCCAGACGGGGTTAGGATCTATGCATATATCTATACGTACAGCAAGTGTGTGTGTGTGTGTGTGTGTGTGTGTGTGTACAGGCCAAAAACCCATTCAATTTAATGTGGCGCTTGTCTAGCCAAAATTTTTAACGCTACACTGGATACCTCCTCGTTATATGGGTTTATTGAAGCTTTAAGCTGCGAATAAGCCGCCTTTACCCCTAGAAAATGTAGGAAAATAGAAAAGTAGCTTCAGTTGTGGACCTTTTGTGAGGCCAATCCTCTTCCCTCGGTGTACGCGGATTTTCAATGGCTCCTGGTGTGTAAGCTTTAATTAGAAAATACCCAAATGACGGCCATTTTCAGTTATTCTTTAATTTGAGCCATTAGACCCTGAGGGTTGTTATCGATTTTCCCTGGCTGGCTTTTCCACACCTACAAACACCGGGCGGCCAGCACCCCCCGCATTGAAAGCTGTCGTCAACGCTGTTTATGCTAATGAAGTCACATTGTCGTTGGCTTGCGGCGTCTACGCCCACCAAAAATAGGAAAAATGAATGGCATAACATTAAATACAAAGTGAAAAAAGTTTATTAAAAAAAAAGAAACTGAAACGTGCCAGGCATGATTAATTAGCATAGTACAAAAATATATAACGAAAGCCACCCTGAACAAATTAAGTAAAATAAATCAAGGCGGAATGCAAAGGAGAGGTGTTGCATATCAATGACAAAAAAGGCTTAAATCAATTTTAGTGTGGGAACCCATTTTAGTCACTTGGAGCCGGGGTTTTTTTTTTTAATATAAAAAGTATTTACAAAAGTTCAAATATATTTTCTTACACGAAAGTAAACGAAATCAGTGAACACATCCTCACTTAAGTGCAATTAAAATATTACAAAATATTTAAATTTATAACCATTTAAAATTAACATAAGTTAAATCTATAGAACGTAATCCTTATAACACCACATTTCGCTAAGCACCAGTGTAAAAAACCATTCGATAATTTCAAACTATTTGCATAACACTGCATTTTTCATAATCATTCACGTTTTTGAATTCCACTATTATTTTTCCCCCAATCATTTTGATTATGCCAAACCCAGTTTATTTATGTTTTTACCATTTCTCTTATCTTCTTTTCTCTCTTTTTACAGACTCAAAAACTATAGCAAAACACATTAAAAACTGTATATAAACAAAAGACAAGTGCTGCAAAACATAATAAAAGGCAGACAACACACAGATTACACTACACAACACTGGGTCGAGGCGCGTGCAATATGCGTAACGGTATTCGGGAACGCGCGCGTGCCACGGAACGCATTGAATTGAAACGGAACGTGTGGAATCTATAATGCAACAACAACAACAACAACCACAGGAAATACACCAGCAGACAGAAGGAGCCGAAGACGAAACAAGAAAAATAGCGAGACAGAAGAGGAACATTTGGAAAATGTTGTTGTTGCCGTACACTGAAGAAAATGCATCGTTTTCTTAACATCCAGCAAAATATCAAATTACGCAACTATCATCAGTTACTTTTGTATTTTGTCGCTGCTGCTGGAGGACGGGTGGAAGTGAGAGGAAGAGCACGAGGCAAAGGACCCAGAACCGGAAGAAGAAGCGGTCGCAACGGAAGTTGTGGTAGTAGACGAAGGGGAAGCAGAGCGGCAGCAGCAGCAAAAGCAACAGGAACAGTAACGTTAAAAGCAAACGCGACGCAACGCAAACGCAACTTAACGTAACGCAACGCAACGCAACGCCGAACGACGTGAAGAGTAGTTGAAGCATAATACTATTAATATTGTTAGCCCAATACATTAACCCAACGCTGCCACTGTTCCTAAGACATCATCAACCACACAAAAAAACGGAAGAAGAAACCATTTAAAATATAAGCGTAGCCCGTAGTCGTAATCGTAAACCGTTACGTAAAGGAAAAGAGAAAAGAAAAACAAACTACAGAAACACAAAACCCTATGCCAAGTTTGATCATCAAATCGTTTTGCACCTAACATAAACTCACTCCCATAAGCGATCCATCAACAAAAACACACCTAAAACAGCAAAGAGCAAACGTTGTTTTGGAGCCCAAAATCCCAGAAACCAAAAACCGATCTCGCCCCTTGCCACGCACACCAAAAACACACACACACACACGCATAAATAAAAACAAACAAACAAAATAGAAACACAAAATAAAAGGCTGGCCAAGGAAAGCGGAAAAATATGGCCACACCTCAAGTCAAGGACTTGGTGTTGCGCTCGCCCGCTGGCTCCTCCGATGTCATTTCCTTCGCCTGGCCCCTGCAGATCGGACATGGACAGGATAAGCACGATAATGGCATCGACATTATCGACACCATCAAGTTTGTCTGCGATGAACTGCCATCGATGTCATCGGCCTTCGAGGAGACCAATCTCAATCAAATTGACACTGCCTGCTATAAGACTATGACCGGACTGGTCGATCGCTTCAACAAGGCCGTCGACAGTATTGTTGCGTTGGTAAGTAATTTATCTTGAATATATTTATAGCAAAATTAAATTCATGTTTTTGATATATAATCAAATACAAAAATAAGTTCAGTGTAGTTATAAATGTGATAAACTTTTGATAGATATTTCTTTAATCTGAAATATATTTTGCTATAAATTTATTTTTCCTTGTAAATGCACATCAAGTAATACAATGTTTCTCTTTTAGGAAAAAGGAACTTCACTGCCCGCCGAGCGCCTAAACAAGTTCGCTCACCCTAGCCTTCTAAGACATATTTTGCAATTAGTTTACAATGCTGCCGTACTCGATCCGGACAAGCTCAACCAGTATGAGCCCTTTTCGCCGGAGGTTTATGGCGAGACGAGCTACGAGCTGGTGCAGCAGATGCTCAAGCACGTCACTGTCGGCAAGGAGGACACGTTCATTGATCTTGGCTCGGGAGTGGGCCAGGTCGTCCTCCAAATGGCCGGATCCTTTCCCCTAAAAACCTGCATTGGCATTGAGAAGGCGGACACACCGGCGCGTTATGCGGAGCGCATGGATGTGTTCTTTCGCCAATATATGGGTTGGTTCGGGAAGCGCTACTGCGAATACAAGCTAATCAAGGGCGACTTCCTGGTGGACGAACATCGGGAGAAGATCACCTCTTCGACGCTGGTATTTGTAAATAATTTTGCCTTTGGGCCGACGGTGGATCACCAGCTGAAGGAGAGATTTGCGGATCTTAGGGATGGAGCGAGGGTCGTGTCCTCCAAGTCCTTTTGTCCACTTAACTTTCGGATTACAGATAGGTGAGTTTTTGTTTATACTTCAAATATAATTCACATTTAATTATTAAACGATATTCTTTTTGCAGAAATCTCAGCGACATCGGCACCATTATGCACGTGAGCGAGATTCCGCCCCTCAAGGGCTCTGTGTCCTGGACCTGCAAGCCCGTTTCGTATTATTTGCATGTGATCGATCGCACTATATTGGAGCGATACTTTCAACGCCTGAAAACGAAAGGCGGCAACGATCACGACAGTGTGGGTAAGTTCATCAGCAGGGCGATTGACGAAGGAAGGAGATGCAGGGCAGGATGCACCAATTGGAAATCTAAATTGAACAAACCGAGACCACTCACACATACACTGAAAGCAGTCACTATCTATCGGCATATCATAAATCCCTGCACTTTTTATCAATCACTGTCAAAATCAAAAAGTCGTTTTCATGTCTCACAGTTTTTCTCACTCGAAACAATCATTATCATTATCGCAATCAAAATATCTAATAAGATTATTTATTGTTTAGTATAATTGATATTAATGCGATAGTCATATTTAATTAATAATATTTAAGCCGGTTACAGGGCAGATCTTGAAGTTTTTGAAAGTAACTCTTGTTAGAAATATTAACATTACTTTTTAAAGTCAGGACTCTTAATTTCCCTTTCCTAAAGTTTATTATCGAATTACTATATTTTCTATCAATTCAAACAGTTTTTTTTGCTCTGTTAATTTGGTTTTGGATCTAAGTTTAAGTCTTTTATAAATTCATGGTTAATAACCGAAATTTTTCCCTTTTTCCTGCAGGAACTGTGCGCACCACTCGGGATCGTGCCAAGCGTGAGGCAAACGTTGGCCAGCACCACCATCACAATAACAACCATCATAATAACAGCAATAATCACGCCAACAACAACCATCAGCGGGAGCGGGAACAGTCGAACGGAGCCATCAGCACCGGTGCCCAACAACAACAGCAGCAACAGCAGCAGCGTCATCAATCGCAGTCGCCGGCCAATGTCAGCGGCGGCGGGGGACTAACGGTTGCCATTGGGCATCCAGCAGCCTCCAAGACACGCCAGCAGCAACAACAGCAGCAGCAGCAGCAACAACGCAGCCTCGACATGGAGAGCAGCACGGAGAGCGACGGCGAGGCGACGAATGGCAATGGCGGAAACACCACCACGGCCACCAATACCACCTCAGCTTCAAATGGTCCAATGACCCGGAAGGTGTGGTCCGATTGGTGCAGTTCCAAGGGCAAGAGCTCGCAGTCGGATGACGAGGAGAACAACAACTCCAATAGCAATGGAGGCAGTAATGGCGGTGGGACTGGACCCGGAGCCGGTGGAGCTGTTGGTCGCCAAGCTCGTGCTGCTACCCAAAAGAAGCGCAAGAAGCTGACCAGAAAGGCGGCGATAGCTAGCAAGTCGGCAGCAGCTGCTCAAAGGGAAGCGGAGGCAGCGGCTGCGGCGGCGGCGGCCTCGGCAGCGATGGCCAGCAAGGATTCCAGTTCAAAGGAGGATCAGCCAAGGGCCGCCAGTGCGGGACCCGGTCGCAAGGGACGTTTGAAGAAGGGCGCCCGGGGTAGGAAATCCCTGAAGATTGTTGGCCTCGAGGCGCTGCATACGCAAACGGTCTTGAGTACGTCGTTAGATGCCATGACCAAGAAGCTCCCAGCTGCGCCAGGAACAGTGGATCAGCAGCTGACGGCATTGCTAACGGAGAATATGGCGCATACGGAACTAGATATACCGACGGCGCCACAGGACACGCCGTATGCGTTGCAGATCCTGCTGGATGTGTTCCGCTCGCAGTACATGACAATGATTGAGCACATGAAATCCAGTGCCTATGTGCCGCAGGTCCAGAAGCAGATTGCCCAGGAGCAGGAGAGAATGACGCGGTTAAAGAATCGAGCCAACCAGCTGGACAAGCAGATTAAAGTGCTGATCAACGACAGCGTTGCGTTGCTCAAGGTGCGAATGAACGAGCTGGGTATCCATGGCAACTCCTCGAACGACCTCATTGCCCAGGCCAAGGAGATTGTGGGCAGGCACAAGGATCTCCAGCACACTGTCAGCCGAATGCGGAACGAGGTCACCTTCTACGAGGGCGAGCAGAAGCATCTGCTCAAGAACCAGTTGAAGAATTTGCCCGAATACCAGAAACTCTGTGGCGGCGTCAATGGCAAGGTTAAGCTGGAGGTGCCACCGGAACTGTCTGAGACTACGGCCCAGGAGTTGGTCCTTAAGGAAATCGCTAATACGCTTAGTCAGCGCAAGAAGCTCTACGCTCAGGTTTCAACCATTGAGCAGGAGACCACGGTTCTGCAGAAAACGGCCGAGGAGCGATCCACGGCAGCCACGTTGCTGGCGCAGGGAACCAACATGATGGCTGTGCCCACCACCGGAGCCTCCGCCTCCGCTTCGTCCTCATCTTCGTCTACGTCCTCATCCACTACTACTTCCACCCCACTGTCGAATCCGATAACCGTGCCAACAAACAATAAATTAAATAACGTGAAGAACTCCCGACGCAGTCGCGAGCACCGCGCCCGATCCCAGGAATGGCCAGAGGTGCCCGAGGTGGGCAAGATCCAGGAAAGCAATCCCGAGGTGCTGGCCCAGAAGATCGTGGAAACGTGCCGTCAAATTGAGGCGGGCAAGTTCCAGGGAGGAGCAGCTGTTCCACCTTACCAGGTGAATGGCAAGAACAAGG
Source organism: Drosophila watanabei (assembly GCA_008042575.1). Lineage (NCBI taxonomy): Eukaryota > Metazoa > Arthropoda > Insecta > Diptera > Drosophilidae > Drosophila > Drosophila watanabei. The sequence goes on from VNJS01005133.1 coordinate 33,441, forward strand.
TCATTTTGGAGGCACCACAACCAACGCAGGCGCCGCCCGCTGCTCCAGCAATAAGCATCAAATCCTCACCTGGCCACCACTATAAGGACAGCACTCTGATGCCCGCTCCCAAGCAGCAGCAGGTGACGACGCCCTCCTCCCTGCTGCCCAAGTGTGAGCTGCCGGGAATGTCGGCAGGAAGTCGGAAGCAGGAATCGCCAAAGGTGGCCAACTTTGAGGATCGGCTGAAGAGTATCATCACCACGGCCTTGAATGAGGATCAGGAACAGCGCAGCAAGGCGGTCGATCCCATACCCTCGCACTCTCCACTCCACAGTCCTGCGCCCAAGCGTTCTAAGCAGCAGCAGCAGCCGAGCGGCGGAGCCTTGAATCCCACCCAGTCGCTGCCCAACAATCTGCACAACATCATTACGGTGTCGACGCAGGGTCTAATGCATCTAAATGCCAACACAACTATATCTCCGATAACGCCGCCATTGCCGGGTCCGGGAGCTGGAGCCACAGCGTCTACGGCGCCGCCACCACCAGCGAATCTGCCCTACGGAGCCTACGGCGGGGCAGTTGGCAAGGTTCCGGGAGGATCTGGCAAGTATCAGCCGGCAGCCAAGGAGCCCAAGTATGCGCCACCACCGCCGCCGCCACCGCCATCCCATATGGCAGCCTTATACTCGGCGGGACAGCAGCAGACGACCACTCCCGCTGACTTGGCCTACCAGCAGAGGCGACGCAGCTCCGTGAGTGCCAGCAGCTATGAGCACTTTATGGTCCAGCAGCAACAACAGCAACAGCAGCATGCTCTCATGCTGGCGGCAGCCGCTCATGCTGCACAGCGTCAGCAGATGCGCGTCGAGGAACAACAGCAGCATCAGCAACAGCAACAGCAGCAGCATCATCATCATCAGCAACAGCAGCAGCAGCAGCATCATCACCACCACCACCATCACCAGCAGCAACAGCACCTCCAGCAACAGCAGCAACATCGCTTGCAGCATCAGCATCTTCAGCACCACCCTCATCATCCCAATGAGTTCAAGGCGCCGCCAGCTGATAACCTCCTTCTGCAGCGTTCGAGTAGCAGGGAGCAGCTGATAGTAGAGCCGCCGCAGCAGCAGCCATTGGAGCTGTTACCCCGGGCCAGTTCCGCCAACTCCGATTATGGTGGCTATCGCATCCGTCCGCCCAGCAGGCCCAGCTCCAACTCTTCGCAGCCGGATTACACTCAGGTCTCGCCCGCCAAGATGGCCCTGCGCCGGCACTTGTCGCAGGAGAAGCTGAGCCAGCATGCGACGCCACAGGCCACGCCACCACCGCCGCCGCAGGGACAGGGAAGCTCCACCGCAGCCACATCGGGCAAGACTATTGGTGATCTGGTTAATGGTGAGATCGAACGCACCTTAGAGATCTCGCACCAGAGCATCATCAATGCAGCTGTGAACATGAGCACCGGCGGTGCTCATTTCATGGAGCGAACCTCCTTCCTCAACGACAGATCGAACGATCGGCTGCTCATCAACCTCAATGCCCAGCGACCCGAACGAGTGCACGTTCGTCCGCTCTCCGACGAATCCCAAGAGCCACATCCCACCAGCTATGCTCAGGAGCGAGGAGCAGGTCCTCAGGCGGCAGGTGCAAACAGTAATCTGGCCACTCTGGCCCACGTGGCCTATGTCCAGAAAGCGCAGGCAGGCGGAGGCCGAGCGAACGCGGGAACAGCACCACCTCCAGCCAGCCACTCTTCGTCGGCTCGTTCGGGACGGGAATATCAGCCGGTGGCCCTGCCCCGTGCAGAGCTCAAGGGCAGCATTGAGGCCTACTTCCACGAGGAGCAGCAGCAGAAGCAGTCAAAGGGAGCAGGATCGACGGGAGCGGCTGCCCTGCGTGGAACGCGTCTTAACGGCGCTAATCCACCTTTGGAAGGTAACTTTCAAGACTGGTTTTATTTCGGAGAAAATGGGTTACTATAACATATCGTTTGATGTTGCAGGTCTAGCTGCTTCGCTGCAGGATCATGTGCGTGCCAGAAAATACAAGGAGGAAAGCGAGGAGCGTCAACGCCGGGCAGCAGCCGCCGCATCGTCAGCGGGAGTGCCGCCCTCTGGGTTGGAAATGACAGCTCATTATGCCCACCAGGCGCCGCCTGCCCACAGTTACCATCATCACCATCACCATGGCGCCAGTCTCAATGGAACACCGCACAAAGTGAAGCGTAAGCATGGTCGCGATTCACCCTGAAAATTTCAATCATTCTAAGTCCCTCCCTTGCCTCTTTCAGTTGGAGTAAAGCGAAGCTCGCCGTTAGCGCCGCACCAGCAACCGCCGCGTCCCTCAAAGCTGGCACACTATGAGCCGCCGCCGCCGCAGCAACAGCAGCACCATCAAGGCCATTTGTACGCCAACGGGCAAGTGTTGCCGCCGCCACCGCCAGCCCATGATGCTACCACTCCGTCACCGACGCCCTCTTCGTCGTCGTCGTCGTGCGGTAGGCGCAGCAATAGCAACAACAACGGCAAGATGATGGTGGATCCACCTCTACTAATGAGCCCCGAGATTAACTCGCTGATGGGTGATGAAAGACCGCTGCAGCTATCGCATCACGCGCAGCAGCAGCAAATGCTTCATCACCATCAATCGCAGCAGCAGCAGCAGCAGCAGTCACACCTGCAGCAGCTCCGGGTGCCGCATCTCGGACATGGTCATGGCCATGGTCACAGCCACAGCACCACTCCCACCTTGGGCGGACAACGTGGTAGTGCCAATGCCGCCGACGATGGTAAGCTATACGTAGACCAAGCTATTTCGGCCTGGCCACCACCCACACATGCACTACCAATACCACCACCAGCACATGTAGCCTATCAGCAAGAACTGCATAATCTTCACCAGCACAAATACCCAACTCGACACGCCGCCCAACTGGTGGCGGAAGATCTAACCATCAAGCGAGCCGAGGCGGAATCGGAAGGGGAGGCGGAGGAACCAGGCGCGGAGAAGGAGGAGGAGTCTGCATATGAGCGAGGGGAAGAAGAGGAGGAAGTCGTGGAAGCTGTGACCGATTATATTGATGATGACAATTCGACCTCTAGCTCAAGCTCCAGCTCCAGTTCAAGTTCAAGCTCCAGCTCCAGTTCCAGTGCCGCCAATTCCGATTCTGACGAGGCTTGAGCTAACTTGCGACACCATAAAACCACACTTGCCATTTGAAAACACTTTTTTATTTTTACTTCTTGTAAATACACAACACGCGCATGCACAAAACAAAAATTATTTAATTTCTCAATGCACACCCACTTTCTGACCAAATTATTATTTTAATTGTTGCGTGTTGTACCGTAGCCTTTGGTTCGTGTCTCTTATACTCGTAGAACTCACTGTATTGTTGTTGCTTATTATAATTTCGAGTAGATTTTGTTTTATTTGTTTATTATTTTTTTGTATTGCTTTTTATTTTTAATTTTTGTTATCTTTTTGCCATCAACATTTTGGATAATTTGTATCTTTATTTAGAGGGTAAAAAAAAAAGAAAAACAAAACTAATGGCGAACATCGATGAATTTAACTAAGTAAAAAATACAAAGTTTACTGCCTACAATTAAAGGACAGTAATCACGATTGAAATGAATATTTAAATGGGTTTTCTACACATATATATTCCATCTGAAAACATCTTTGTATCATACGAAAAATCAAAGTAAACGACGACCAACAACATCCTGAGAAAAATGCTAAAAGTACCCAATAGTTCCTTCCTCCTTCTTCCTCCTAAGCGCCATGCCAAATCAATCATCTCTATCTATGCATATATTAAAATGTTACCCAGAGCCACCCAACACAACCATTACACACACAACTCACAACAAAAAAAAAAAACATAAAGCTTAAAAAGCTTAATTGTAAAAAAAAGCATACATAAAAACACACCCCCATAAAAGCAAAACATTTTTTTCAAAATTAACCGACAAAAAAAGAACAACTTTCTTGGAATGTTATTATTATACTGCATAATTAATTTTCAATTTTACTAAAAATTCGAACAAAAAAAAAGTCGACTGCATATGCAAATTGGTAATGCTAAGACCTCAAATATATATATCTATAAAAAAAAAAACAAAACAAACAAAAGAAACCCAACCCCCACCTCCATAGCCTTCTTTTTATGACTCCCTTCTATATTATGCTCTACTCCCATACAGTTAACGATTTGGCAGCGCAACGTACTATAACTAATTACGATCCCAGACGTCGCCTTCGCACGACTCTGTCTGGTGGCCCAACGAAACTATCAGCTGCCCAGCATAATAATACTAGTAATCACAGTCTGAATGGATATGTTCTGGCAGATAGTAGTAGTAGTTGCTCCCACACACCACAAGTAACCCCAATAACCAATGATCGATTGCATTGAACCGAAACTGAATTGAGATTGATATTGATTTGAATCAAATTGAAATTGAAATTGAAATTGAATTGATTGACATTGCATACCTCAAAATTCCTCCAAACCGAAAACCAAAAAAACCAAAACGCGAAATGCGAAAAAATAACATGTTTGTTGTTGGGCGATTAAGAGACAAATTCTTCTAAAAAAAAAAAAAAATAAATAATAGAGTACAAAAAAACAAAAAATGATCAAAACCAAACTACAAAAAGACAACTTTTAATTTTTGCGTTTAATAATTTACCTACTAAAAGAACAGAATTTATATGCCAAACAAAAAAAGAAAAAAGCAATTCTATAATTAAAAAACCGAAAGAAAAAAATATCAAATTTAAAAACGAGCATGAGGTAAGTTCTGTTGCGCCTTATTGGTTTTCTTTCTTTTTAATTATGATTTTTTACTTATGATTTACTTTATTTTTTAGTTTCATTATGTAACAAACTCTTCTTTTAACATTTACCACACGCATCATACACTTACATATATAAAAAATACAAAATAAAACACCCACAAAAAGTAAAGGAACACAAGAACATACATGTCCCCTGCACGCAACGCAACTGTACCAAAAAATAAGAAAGAAAGAGGCTTAGGACTCGACTGGCGCCATCGCCATTGTTATCGTTATCCTTGTCACTATTTCCGACCGACCCCAAAACTCACCATATCTCACCCCAAAAACTCCAAACCATAAAGCAAAAATTCGCACTATTTTAGGTCTTACCTTAATGGGAAATTACTAACTGTGCTTTTCTGTATAATCTAACTCCAGATGATGTTATAGCCGCCGATGACGAGTCCCACTGGCAGCATCGCGTCAGTTCCGGCTTCGATCGGTTGGTGGCCTTCGCCAGCACTGAATTGGATAAGACGCGGCGCAGCATCGATGGCATCGACACGGTTCCAGCCTCGATTAGTTGCAACACCTCGCCGGACTCTGGCATTACGCACAGCAGCAGCAATTCGGATGCGGTGCGCACATTCCTGTCCACCTCGTCCAGCTCCTCGTCGCAACTGGAGCTGCCTATTGGCAGCGGTGGAAGTAGCAGCAATAACAGCCTCTACAACAACAGCAGCGGCAGCAGCAGCAGCAGTGGCAGCGGGAACAGTGGGGCGGTCAGCCATCAACAGCAGCAGCAGCAGCACCAGCAGCAACAATTGCAGCTGCTGCAGGTGCAGCAACAACAGCAGCACCAGCATCTGACCACCGATCACCTGAGCGATAGCAGTAGCATCAAGTCGTCGGCCTCCTCGTCGCTGCACGGAGCTGGCAGTAGCTCTTTGAAGACAGTTTCGCCGGTGGATCCCAGTGCCATTGAATCGCCGCCGCTGTCGGACGTTGGATTGCCCAGAACACCGAGTCCCAGTGCTGCCAGCGTGGCCACGCCTCCTCTGGCAAGTGGTCCTCCACTCTCCGGTGGAGATGTGGCTGGAATACCGCTGAAGTATCAGCGCAAGTCGAAAAGCGGCTCGGAGAAGCACTATAAGAAGAAGTTTTGCGAGCGGAACTGGGAGTACGACTGCGATGAGCTGCTGGCCTACTCCAACTCGAGTGCACCGCCTACAGCGGCCGATGCGGCCGGCAATGGGCCACCGAGCCTGGTGGACACGGCTGCTAGTGCAGGAATCGTTGCTGCTGCTGCTGCTGCGGCTGGACCACTTCAGCTGGGAAAGCCCGGCAAGTCACCGAAGGAGAAATCATCGCCTCACCACAACAGCGGCTATAATCATCACCACAAATCCTCGAAATTCCGGCCAAAGGGAAAGGACTGGGACTGGTCGATGGACAGTCGCAGCCAGACGGGCGACCACCTGCTGCCCCAGAATATAAACAACTCCACGACCACCACAACGAGTAATTAATTTAGTAAACTAATTTAGTTCAATTTTGCTGAAGGATGCAGGACGAAGCATGAAGGCGGAGAGCAAGCTACTCGATTGCTGCTTTTTAGCCAGATAACATGTACATTTTGGATCTGCGAACGGAGATGATCCCTGTGAATTATATATTGTATTTAAATGAAGATTTTTTGTAATTTTAACTAAATGAATTGCGTACGCATATAGCCAACTAATTTGTATAGCACAGCTCTCCATTATTTGCCTTGTTTTATTTAATTAACCAATTGCTAGCCACCAGCTCTCCTCCTGTGTGTCACCAGTGTGTTTTTTATTTCCTTGCGAATTCTATAACTAGGCTAGGCGGATATTTCGCATTAGGTTATAAGTATAAGGTTGAACCCAAACTGCTGATGAACAATGTTACTACTGACTTCTTTATACCGATTGTACCAATTATTATTATTATTATTATTATTGTATTTAATTTGAATTATTATTGTTTATATAAGTTAAATGTGTTTTGTCCCTATTATTATGATTTTTAAATAAAATTGTCAACTAATTCAAATGGTTATGATTTTTTTTTAATTTTCGTTTAAACAGTTTATATAAAAACCATCGCTGTTACAGTCTTTCTCCTCCACGTTGAATTGGGACCAACCAAACCTCGAATTCCCAACCCGTTCCTCTTTTCAGTACGACAAAGGTGGCTTAGTTGCTTCCGAAAAACGAATATATATACGAGAACATTTTTAAAACGGCAGATCTTGCAGGAAAAGAGCATTATTTTTCATCAAGAGACTTGGCCACAATAGTTGCACATTTGCGAATTAGCTAATATATACACATATGGCACAACCGATTCCAGAACTCTTTTATTTGATATACTTTTAGGGTTTATAGTTTCTTTCTTTGTACTTCTTAATTCTTTATTATCTGTGCTCGCGTATAGAATTTTAGGTATCGCAAGTGGGCTCAAATAGGAAGGCAGAGAGCATATATACACCATATACTTTAACAGATTAATCGCAAAACAATAATTCTAAACTGACGTAGAGGAAATTAGATAACGTATACAAGCAACATGCAATATGCAACCGCAGCAGCAGCAACAGCAACAGCAACAGAAGCAGAACAACAAGTAACCTTATAAATTAATGAATTTTCCACCTCAGCGAATTAAACAACAATTTTATATATATTATATTATATTATATTATATTATAGCAGGCATATACAACATATATACATATAGATACTTATATATATATTATATACGATGCGAGCAGCAGCGGGAAGGTAAAGGAATATCAGGAAACCAATTGAACAGTAAACAAACAAATAAATGATTTACAAGCATTTAAAAAATAAACGACAAGCATAAGCAAACAAATATTTAGCAAAACATAAAACTTATATGAGTAACAGTAACATATAGCGAATAATGGGAATTTCAAATGTGCTATTAGCGTAGTGTAATATATATATATATATATTTAAATAATTAACGAAAGAGTAAACTGAATTAAATCGGTATTAAACGCAAGGAGAGCGAGTACATCATGGGCGCAAAATGATTTTTATACGTAATATATTACGAGCGTGCGGAGTAACGAAAGAGTTGTGTAGCAAATGATATATAATTATTTTGACGCCATTAAAACGAATGTCATGTAAAGTGCATATAAAATAAAAATAGTTAAATTTACATGTAAAATTCATAAAACAATAAACGAAGAACCTAAAAATGTCATGGTTAGAATGGGAAACCAGATAAACATTAAAGGAGCACATACGCATATTAACATTAAAGGTATTATTATGTATATTTAACAAATATTTATTGCATATTATTATTTTAAACTTAAACGTTTAATAAAAAATATTAAAATATAATTAACGATAATTTTACAGTGTTTGAATGGGTATGGTCAGGGGATTATGTATAGATTACAAAAGTCAACGAACGATAAAAATCGATTATTGCGGATATTCCAGGGCTGTTTAAAAAGCCAGTGATTTCTGAAAGTCAACTTAAAATCCGTAACAATTCCTTTTAATGTAATGTGGAACAATTTGTAACAAATTTCAAACATCTAGGACTTGCATTATTGGTAAAATCGATAAAATATCGATAATGTCGATATGTAAATATAATTACTTACCCAAGTCAGCTGTGCGCGATTTTGTCGAGATGCAATCGATAAATCATTTCTGAAAAAACATCAACTGTGCGTCGTTGTTTTTGCCCAAATGAATAAAGTTTATAAACATTTGTTTTTGTTATCTGTATTTGCATGTCATTCAAATATCTTATAAAAAGTACAGTTTTGGTTCGTTTAACTTTAATGCATTGTTTCTGTATAATTGCATGTATCTCATCTAAGGTGTTCCCGGTGATAATATGTTTAATTTATTTACCATACTTAGGGCTATTGCTATTTAATCGTAGGTATATATTGTGTTTGTTGTTCAAAGCGGATCGCGGGTTAATGCACTGCTTAAAAATAAATACTCGATTTGAATTCAGGATATCAATTTAGAATGTTTATGCGTTAGGCTATGGGTGTATTTTTCTGCGGCTATTGTGTTATTATTTGTTGACTATATATGTATGAATAATTGATTGAATCTGAGGTTCTCTAACAAATTCATTAATTTCCTAGCCTTGCGTATTGTAAATGAGTGTATATTTAATTATACTCGTATAACGTTCTATTAATCTATTTAATTATGTGTGTATACGTAGCTAACTTCTCTGTTTCCTCTTTTACGTTTGTTGGTTTTTCGTTAATGCATTTTGTATGTTTGTATGAATATAACTCCTTGTTGTGTTTTATATTTAATTGTTTTACAATAAAGCCTGAGGCACATTTATGATTTATTTTCGTAACATTTTGTAAAAACGCGGCTGAATTTTGTGTGTATTAGAACGGAAGTGATTTTGGGGTGTGTTTTTTACTTTGTTTTACAAACAAACTAACATTCATTTGCAATGTGAATCATTTTATATCGAAGTGATTAAAGCTAGGCTCGGTTCAAAGCAATAAAACAGAACTAGGATGCTGCTAAACTGGGCATAAGAAACGACATTACAGCTAGAAATTCAAGCAATCGATAGACAAATTGAATTACAGATATCGCGTACAAAATCCACTGATAGCTTAACTAAAGTACTAGGCGCAGATCCAAGACGACCAAGCGCGAATTAAACAAAAATAATAAACAGGTATAACAATCAAACACTTACAGCTAATTGAAGAATCCAAGCCTTTAGGAGAGACAAGCAAAAAGTTCAAGGAAAGTAACAAACAAAGATTTAGATTGGGGTTGGGTTAGTAAAAGCGAAAGACCACAAAATGGATGAACAATTGACGAAGCTCGCTATTCTCAATACCTTTCTTACAACACCATACAAACACACAATAAAATTTGACAATCATTGAACAGAGACTGCAACTTTGCTGCAACCCCTTCGTAAAATCGACATGGAAAAGCTCCTTAGAAATGGAGTTCTACATATATATATATGTATATCGAGGGTAGCAGGAAAGCCAACTCGTCGAGCGCCGAGGTTTAGGTCTATACTTCTATATAGATGTACTACATACATTTACAGTTACAATTTTGTAAATTTGTTTTCGTTTTTAAAACCGCTGCACACGTTTCCTTCATTCAGACTTTAAGTTCGTTTCATTTGTAAGGTTGTTCAACATGTAAAACTATGCAACTACATTCCACGCCATCATCATCGTCATCGTGTTAATGTTAAATGTTTAGTGATAATAACAATATGCCAAGTGCATATGTTCATACAACGAGGGCCTGAGGGTAACGATTAGGTTATAAAAGTCCGACTGAAGCACAGATATGTACCTCCAATGCTGTCGCGACACTTGATGAAACCAATTAGAGGCTACGGTTAAACTGGTGATTAGTTAACGTTAGATTAGACAGAGGGAAGATAGGATCTTGTCGGATTTTTTAGCTTGCGAGTGACATGAAGAGAAAGCTCATTTGTGGAGGAGGAGGAGGTTGGTTGGGGGTTGCTGATCCTGCTATTTTTGTCTCAGTTAATTTTGTATAACACTAAGAACTCTCTTTTTTGTTTCGTAGTTTTCTTTTTCCAAAAAGAACAGGATCAGCTTTACACTAAGGACTTACTAGACGGGTAGTGAACACAACAACAAATTAATTACGTTAATGCGGCGAGAGACGGAGGCGGATTACATGGGGGGAGGGGAGGCTCTACAGCTGGTCCACATGCTGCAACAGACAGGCCACCACATTGGCATCCTTCTCTGCAGCCGATTGAGCCTCCACTTTCTCCTCATCCTCATTATCCGCATCCACCTCCTGCCGCGGGGACAATACGATCTCCTGAGCTTTCTCTTCATGCAAATTCTAAAAGTTATCGAGTATGTCTTCGACGCCAATCATCGCCTCGACCACATCGGCACTGCTCGGGGCACTATCATCGATCAGCGTGTCCGTGCTCAGGGCTAGACCAGGATCTGTGGCCACCATGCCCGCTCCATAGGCAGAGGACGATGGTAAACTGTCTATGGTGTTGCCGTTGATAAGGAAATCGCGGGGCATTTCAGCGGGACTGTAGCGGAAACATTGATTAGCAATGGGCGTTGTGGGCATCGACTTGGATATGTCAAGCGGATTCCGGGCACTGTAAGAGGCGTATGCCAAGTGGTTTCCATTGCTCGATGAGGCTTTTCCCCAGTTAAACGAGGGTGAGATGTTGAAAAAGCCATTCTCTACTCCGCAACCTGCTCCATTTCCACTTCCTGCTCCTCCTGCACCTGATCCGTTGGCTGTAGTCCTGCTTCCATTGATCGATGTTAGGCTGCTTTGCTGCTGGTGGGGCAGCGGAGTGGAGGGCACCGATCGGGAAACTATTCCCGCAGAGCCGCCGCTGCTGTAGCCCGACGACGAGCCCGCCGAGGAGCTGCATGTCGTTGCCGTTTGCTGTGTCATGCTGTTGAACTTGTGATTGAAACTGGGCGAGATCAGCGAGCTGACATCAACGTCATCGTAGAGCAAACCTGTATCCTTTAGTGGCGCCGACTGCTGGCTGTTGCTGTTCTCCGAGTAGAAGTTCAGGCTGGGCGACTGCTGGCTGCACCTCCGCTGCAGTTGGGACAAGGGCACCGACTGCGAGCGCTGCATCTCCGATGAATCTAAATCATTTGCTCCTGTCAGCGCTAGACTAGTCTCCAGATCCATTGAGTTCTGGTTAACCAGCGGATCGGCACTCTGACTGCTGTCCGTGAAGCTGCACGTGTTGCCGCCGCTACTAAACGACCAACTGGGGCCCATATATTGCTGTAAGAGCGACGGACTCGGGGGTGCGGAGGCCGAAGTGCTTGTAGGATAGCTGTACACATAGCCACGTCCCTTGCGATGGGCTCCAATCATGGGATCTCTGTTGTCGCAGTCCAGGGATTGTTGCTTGCTGAGCAAACTTGATCGCTGTTTCATCCGGGTCACGCCCGGACTGGCAAAACAATTCTGGCTGGAATTGGACGATGTTGATGCCGATGCCTGGGTGGATGCACTCGTAACAGCTCCGTTAGACCCATTTATGTTTGGTGAAATGGGTAGGAAGTGGTTCTTGTTGCTACCGTTGCTGGACGCATTGCTTAGGCTGATTTTTCGCTTGTTGTTGTTGATAATGCTAGGCAGCTGCTTAGGCCGCTGCAGTTCCTGCTGCTGCAGGTTGTGCTGCTGTTTCTCCTGCTGCTGTTGATGCTTTTTTGACATTAAGGCCAGAGACGCTGAGGCAGAACCCACTCCCGCCTGGCCAGGCAGCAGCGAAGGCGCCGGGACCGGCGCCAGCATTGCTGCTGCTGCGGCAACGACGGCAGCTGCTCCGCGGCCGGGAGCGGGCATCGCCTCCGGTGCAGAGCCCATCGACGTTGGCTCTTGTGGATTCCTGTTTGGTTCTGCAGCATCCAAGGAATTTAGTTGTTTTTCCTCAGCGTCTCCCATCTGAAAATATTGGAGTAGCTCGTTATCGGGCTCCTCGGAGTTCTCCTCATCCTCGCCGGGCAGGAAATAGTCATCCAGCTCATGCTTGTCCATGTTGCATATGCTGATCACTCGTTCCCTGGGCAATCCCAAGTTCTCGGGCAAGCCAGAGTCTTCGGCGGCCGCTGCCAGGGCGGCATTTTCCGCTGCCATCAAGCGTTTGGCTCTTAGGATCATCATCTGATTGCGTGAGGCCACTTTGGGCGTGGCGTCCATGCTGCTCGATGGACTCACCGAATTGACGATCATCATCTGCGAGGGCGGTCCCATTGATAGTCCGGGGCCGGGAACCGGGGAATTACCCGAGTTCGGCGGCGGGGGCGTGGCCGAAGTAGTGGTTATCGTTGGCGGCACTAGCAGACCGCCACCGCCTCCTGTTGTCCCGCTGCTCGGGGAATTGGCCCAGAAGCCTTTCGTCTGCTGCGCTTTCAGCACTTTTTTGCAGAAAATGTTCGATGTGTAGTCCTCAACCTCGTCCTTGATCACTAGCCCCGCGGGCGAAGGCTCCTCCTGCTGCGATAGCACGACGGACGGTGTGCCCATCTCCATGATCTTGGGCGTAAGGTTGCGCACAGCGCTGTTGCTTCGCTGATCCGTGGCCAGATTCATGGGCGTCACCTGCTGCAGGTAGGCCAGAGGTGCTTGCTGTTGCTGCTGATTGTGATGAATAGGCGAGTCTATGATCTCCTGCTTAATCTTGAGTAGCTGTTCGTCGCTAGCGTCCTGGCTGCTGCCCGCGTCCTGACCAGTGGCCAATTGATTGCAGCTGGATTCCGAGGATGTTGAGCCTTTACGTTTCTTTTTGCGTCTTTTCTTCAGTGGTCCAATGTCCTGCAAAAGTTTTGTGATTAAAATACTGGTAGAGCCTCTAAGCTGCCCAACTTACGGCTAGAACTCTCTTATCCTTGGGTTCTCGCGGTGCATATTTCTTTACCGAAACTGTAGCATTGTTGCTCCTGATACGGCTACTTAAATCTGCCACACTCTCCAGCTTGGTGTTTAGCAATTTCTCCGCCCAACCGCGCACCACATCCCAGCATTCAGAGTCTCCTCCTCCTGTGGTAGGCAGTAATCCAACCATATTGGGGCTAGCCGAAAATTGCTTAGAATCAGTCGAGGGATCATCACCAAGACCTTTATCGTTTTTGTTCAAATGCGGCAGCTGAGGCGGCGTTAGCTTGGTGGTCTTCCGCATGGCCGCATAGCAGTAGCGGGAGTTACCTCGCGTTCCCAATCTCCGAGGGCGCACGCCCGGAAAAACTTGCTTCATAACCTTGCCAAAATCCGCCGTCGACAGGGGCTTGATGCTCAGCCGTTCGCAATAAGCACTGCAAGGATTTGGAAATGTTACCTCATGGTAATATTTTTAAAATAGAGACACCACTCACATGTAATCGTTGTACACGTCCTGCTTGGGTATAGACACCTGAGCATCGTGCTCCAGGTGGGAACGCACCCAATTGATGGTGTGATTAATCTCAGAGCGCGTTCCCAACGGATTCTGTGGCTGCCTCAGTGGATCTGTATCGGCGCATTCGCCGGGCAAGCGAAGGTATAGGAATAGCTTCTCGATGGGCTTCAACACGGAGACACGCTCCAGGATCTGCGAGATCTGCAGCTTGGCAGCGTCGCTGTACGGGAATTATGATCGAGATTAGCTTGAGAGAATCGGGTGGTTTCCAAGGGATGTGTAATACTCACTCCAAGCTGGACTCGATGACTTGCTGCACGCGTCGCATTTTCTCCTCACTGGGCACTGGAGCTCCTCCTGCCGCCGCCGACTGGGAGTTGGTCAAGGCATTCATCACGTTCTCGGCAATGGTGGAATTGATTACTCCACTGGCTGCCGGTCCAACCTCGTTGGGATGCCTTTGACCCGCTATTGCTGGAACTGAAGCAGGTGCTGCAGTGGCTGCCGGTGCTGTTGTCGCAGGCACTGAGCCAGCTGGTGGCGTTCCTCCCACGACGTGCATGATCTTTCCGAGACCCAGTTGCTGGGCTGTGTTGAAGGAGAAGGCATTGGCGAAGGCCAGTCCGGCAGCAGCGTTCCCGGCGGCCGCGACGAAGGGATTCGGCGTAAGCACGGAGGTGGCTCCACTGCCGGCATTGGGAAACGGAGGCGGAACGAACCCGCTGGGCGTGGCTACAGGTACAGGTACATGGGTGTGGCTCGTGGGTGAGATCTGGGAGCCAGCAGGGACTGCTCCTCCTCCACTGCCAACGGGCGTAATCGTCAGGGGCGATGCCTTGGCATGGATGACGGGCGTCTGGAATCGGGCGGCGGTGTAGGTGATATCCGTTGGCTGTAGATTGCAGTTGCCGTAGGTATTTGGGTTGGCCTTTTGAATGGGAACTGGAACAGGGACCGGAAGTGGAATAGGGACTTGCACGGGGATGGTGGTGGAGGCTTGTGCTGCTGGCGCCGCTGATTTCGTCCACTGCGCACCCAGCTGGCCGTGCTTCTCGGACATGTTAGGTGCTAGTGGCAACGGCGCCTCCGTTTCCCTCCTGCTTCGATGCTGCCTCTCTCCTGATACTGGCGCTCTTGTTGTGCTTCCTGGCCGAGATTACAGCCACTTCCCGCTGGAAGGTTACGCAGCTGGCGCGTGTGGTACGTTTGTGTGCGTGCGAGCTTTAGGAGACGGAGATTGCGGAGTCGATAACTAACATTTTGACGAAGATACGGATGCCAGATAATGTTGCTTTCCCATTTTCCCCTCGGGCGGGGGGCGTTGGTCTGGCCTGGTGCGTGGAAAGTGCGTGGCGTGCTCTACTGCCAACTAGTGTGCGATTTTCCAATTAGATAGGCACCGATCGAAATGGAATAATCCATTTTTTTAACAGAGATAAGAAATATCTTGCGTTCTGCGTCTCGAAAAATATGCAGAGTTGCCAGACTGTCGCGGTGCGAGAAAGTACTATTTAAGGCCACGGTCCACGGATGTAAACACGGTGTTGTATTCGGATATTGATAATATTAAACAAAGCTTGTAAGTACTTATATTAATATAAACAGCTTATTAAATGTAAATTGATGGGTTTTGTTAATGCAGCATACGTCAGAGCTGCAGAAAGCAGTTCTTTGAAAATAGTTTGTCATTGTTATCGTTACTGACCAGGGCTGGAATAATAATGAGCTTGTGAAATCACTGCATTGTAATGAGTGTTATTGAGATAAATGAGAAACTCTTTCTAAAATTACGTAATATTGATGAAATGTGGAATTTGTTTGTTTAAAAATGGAAAATATATGTATTTGAATATTTGCTATTCTTATTCTTTTCTTTATTGGGCAATTTATTAATAAAACACCAAATTAAAACTATTTTGTAATATTACTCAAGGTCAAATTTTAAAAAAAGGTTTAAAAAAATATATGTTTTTGTGAATATCGATTTTGGCGAACATTGATTGTTCTTAGTCAATATAACGCGTTTATTTTAATTAAAATAAATTGCATATTCCAAGATCCGATTCATTTCCACAGTTGCGTGGAACCAGTAAAATGAACCACCAGTGTGTGTGTTGCAGCCCTGGAAAAGAAGTCGCCATTTTCTTACAGAGTTTTTTTTCGGTCGCTTTACACAACACTTTTGAGCAATACAAATATTAACACTAAAATACTGAGCCGAGCGGTTCTTTTAATTAAATCGAAGACCAAGCAACGAAATGCACGGCGAACTAACACCTCAGACGTGCCGGGTGTGCCTGGAGCCGAGTACACGTCTGCAGAGACTGGAGGAGTGCCGTGAGGAGGGCGAGGAGACGCCAAATGAGATGCTCACCCAACTTCTGGGAGTTTCATATAGCAAAGTACGTACAAATGTCTACTTGATTACAGCGATAAGGTAGTAATTCTAACCCGTCCAATCACTAGTTAAATGAAAGCGAACACATCCCCGATGGCATCTGCCGGTCATGCAAGGTGGAGCTCAACATGGCCTTTCAGTTCCGCGAGAAGGCCCTTCGCAAACAGGCGGAGATCGAGGACTATCTCCGCGAAATGGGCCTGATTGAAGAGGCCGAGGAGGTGTTGATCAAGGAGGAGGACGGCTCGCAAACGCAGTGCGACGAGGAGATGTACGTCATCGAGGAGAGCCCCGTCGAGAAAGAGCATGAGGAATACCTGGACGTGGACGCCACTGATCAGCAGGAGTGCATGGGCGACACCATCGAGTACTTAGATGATAACTATACCATTGACATTCATCCGGAACAAAGCGAGATTGTGGTCGAGGAGGCCAAGGAGGAGTACGAGGAGACACCCTCGCAGCAGCTGGTGCTGCAGGAGGCAGCCAAGACCAGTATGAAGGCCCGGCGTGGACGCGTTCGTCGGGGCCTCAACTCGCTGACCACATCCGACGGCACCGAGAAGGGCGGCTACATCTGCGACGTGTGCGGCAACTTCTACGAGAAGCGCGGAAGGATGATGGAGCATCGGCGAAGGCATGATGCCGTTTGCCAGTATGCATGCGAGTAAGTGTGACTGAAAATCTTCCTGTGTATGGATAGGTCTAACTTTTATGCCTCTACAGATTGTGCGATGCCAAGTTCCAGGTGCGCGAGCAGCTGCGCAAGCACATGTTCTCCCACACTGGCAGCAAGCCCTACAAATGCAGCTTCTGCAGCCGTCAATTCTTCTACGAGAGCGTGCTCAAGTCGCATGAGAAGTAAGTATTAATATCATTATAAAAGGATCAAAGGTAATAATTTATTTTCTTCCCTCTAAGTGTTCACCGTGGCATCAAGCCGTACGTGTGCAAGGTGTGTGACAAGCCATTCGCCTACGCCCATTCGCTGACCAAGCACGAGCTCATCCACACGGACATCAAGCAGTATCGCTGCGACTATTGCCACAAGGACTTCCGTCTCTTGCATCATATGCGCCAGCACGAGGAGACCAAGCTGCATCAGAACGCCGTGTTGCTGGCCGAGAGCATGAAGGTGGAGCTGGTGGCCGATGTCGATGAAGGGGATGAGCTAAGAATTCAGGCTCATTAAGGACATTAAGGATAAATAAGTAGTGTAGGTTTTCCAAGTGCTATCCCACAAAATCCTTAAGGACCATTTCAATACTAGTTCTTAGGTATACATTTAAGGGATCTCTGCTAACTCTATGTATGCATAACCGTTCTTAGTTAATTCGAAAAAAGAAACAATAAAGATGATATATATTTTGTTAAAATGAATTCAGTTCATTTATTACCCACATGTAAAGCACTGCAGTGGCAAGAAAAACTTCAGAACTGTTTTGAAATGTAATTTAAGTTATTTTATAATATAAAAATACAACTTTTCTTTGGAAATTGTTGAGTTCTTCCTTATCCTTGCTCGGCAGCGTCGAAAAAGTCTTTTCCATTTCATGAACCAATTTTATGTTTTCGTTTATAGATAACATTTTCAAAAAGCTTTAATAAAGTTTCCATAAAAAAGGATGCGTACCAGTTTTTGTGGCAAAGCTTTGTTGCTAAGCTTACCATTCTGGTTTATTTGATGTACTTGAATTCGGATAAGTTTTTTCCTAAATTCTTAAAATGAGAATGATATTTCCAGCAATATTTTTATATTAGGTCTCTAAAAGTCCCTTAACTTGTAATATGACCAAATAACTTGGTAATACGATTGGTATTTGAGCAAGCCAGTGAACAAATAAAAAGAGCTGTCAACCCAATTATCATGGGAGCAAAAATCCCAACGTTATTGAAGTGCCGGGTAATATTTGAGTTCCTTTATTTGTGCAATCAATGTTCGAGCGTGTGGGGAATGGAGCCGTGCTGAAAATTATGCAATAAATATGGGCCGCGGGTAAATAAAATGAAATGTAAAAGGACACGAGAAAAAAACCAATTTGCACCGAACGCATACGAAACATAACCGAATGTACCATATCAAAGAAAAAGACCAAATTACCTGACTTGAATATGTTCTTTTTTTTTCACAGCCAGCTCGTTTTTGCCTTCGTTTTTGGTCCCCCGTGTATTTTTACCACTTTAGTGTAAACAACCAAAAAGTTCTTATGGACACGAAAACTCGTTGGGACCCCTATGGTTTTTGTATTTGATTGCAGAGATGGAAAAGGGGGAGGTTCACTTAAAGAAACTCTTTTAACGTGGCTCAAGTTTCGTATTAGGTTGCCTTATGATCAGTTTCAGAATTGTGGCGTAGAGAACACACACGAAATCATCGTTTGTTAGACACATTATATTTAATATCATAATTAAAAAAGGAAAAACAATTGTCAGTATTTCTAAAAATACAAAAGCAATCACAACGCTAGGTCAGTATAATATATTATACAAGTCGTAAAACATAAACTACCTTTAACAGGGTTGCATTAGGGGGAAGCGAGCGTTGATTGAATCACTGAACCTTTTGGAGATCTAACCAGATGCCACCGCGTATGCTAGTGATGATTCCGGTGGGCTCGAATTCGTTATCTTTGCGGGTCTTGGGATTAACCTTGACGTTAAATTTTGTGATGAGTTCCACAATCGCTGCCTTAATCTGCGCTGTGGCAAACCGCATTCCTGTTTAAAAATAAAATGATAAGGTAGAAAGTTTATCATGATTTTAGGGTCTTTGAATGCTATCAGATTAAACATAAAAATGTAATTAGTTAATTGGAGATATGGAAATGTTATCAGGCCTTATCATTATAATGTTATCAGTCAGATTATATGGAAAAGTGAAGCCTTACCAATGCAAACCCGGGGACCATCCCCGAATCCCATGAAGACACCACGTTCGCGGTACTTCTTGGCCGCATCGGGCTCCATGAAACGGTCCGGCTGGAAGGCCTGGGGATCGGGGAAGAAGTCTGCATCCACCATGTATGAGTAGTGGGGCACAACCACCACGGTTCCCTTCTCCACCAAGAAGTTGGGGCCATCCTTGTTGGGCAGCTCGATGTCCTCGGTGCAAAGTTTGTTGGACATGAAGGCGGGTGGGAAGAGGCGAATTGTTTCTGCAGATCAAGACGTAAGCAAGATTAGATAATGAGTTTTGAGCTTCAAATGAATACTAACTCACCCTGCAGACAGGCATCCAAGAAGGGCAAGTCGTTGAGTTTGTCAAATTCGATGATGCCATTCTTAAGGTGATCCCGGACCTCTTCGCGCAGACGCTGCTGCGCCTCCTGGTCGCGTCCTAGAAGCAGCAGCATGTGAGAGAGGATCGTGGCCGTTGTCTCGAATCCGTCGAGCAGGAAGGTCATGGTGTGGGCCAGCAGATTGCGCGTGTCCAAAGAACGTTTCTCCGCCAGCTGCAGAATGTAGTCGAGGAAGTCAGTCCGTTCGAACTGCTTTCCATTTGCCAGCTGAGCGCGGCGTGCCTCCACCGCAGTGCCCATGACACCGACGAAGAATTTTTCCACATGCGGTGGTACAAAGCGCAGCTTTATCACCTTGCTTAGAATCGGAAAGGTACTGGTCAGTACGAAGAAGAGCATGAAGGTCCAGGGTTGGTTGAAGAGGTCGGTTATGTACTTCATAATGGGCGAGGGTTTCTCCGAGAAGCTCTCGGCGCTTAATCCCAAAACGCAGTCAGTAACCGTTTCTGAGGTGAAACAGAGGCTCATCTAGGGGTATAAGGAAATGTATTAAGTTATTACTTTGTAGTTTGTATGTATTTAAACTCTATAATTCTCCATCAATTTGAAACTAATTTCAAAATCTATACTTACGTGCTTGGCATTGATACCTTCGGGGGCGCCCAGTCGGATTTGCTTTTCCACCCACTCGCTCAGCTTCTGGCACACCTTGTTCGTCACCGGATAGACCGTTTTGATCTGCGGGGGCATATTATTATTATTATTATTATTTAATTGTCTCTCCATTAGCTGCAGTATCTTACCCGTCCCATGGTTAGGCCCGGGGTGACATCAGCTCTCCGATTTTTCCACTTCTCGCCAGTTAACGAGAACGGGTTGTTGGCGAAAATAAAGTCAGTTTTCTCATCAATGCTCCTCGATATCTCGTTGTCGTGGAAACTCTTGAAGTCAGAAACGAAGACGCGTCGGGCCAAATCCGGACTGACCACCAGCAGCTGTGGAGAACGCCCACCAAAAATGCCAACAGCGTCGTATTTGTTTTTATATTTTCTGTAGGAATTGTATTTAAGTTTAAGGTCGTAAATTGCAGAATATTTCTGTATTATTTGTATTTAAAATAAATAAACTTTCCCTTACAAATTCAGTTCCTGATAAAACTCACCCATATATATCATTTAAATCGTAAATGACATGGCGCTTCATCGTGTACATGTTGGGATAATTGCCGGTGAATATTTTGGGCTTGGGTCCCGGCACCCGTCGCTTCCGCCAGTGGTTAAAGTTCCATGTCATGAGGGCATACACCAGCCCAGCCACCAACAGGCCGAGGGTCAAAGTAATTAAAATCATTCTCGCAGCTCCGAAATTTGCCTCCGCTCGCTATGAATTCCGTGAAGCTTCTGCGACGCCACCATAAAATGTGTTCCATTTGTAGCCATTGATTGGAACGAATTCTCCGGGATCCGGGCTGGGCTGCTCCCATAGATAACTACCGGGAGAGCGTGCCGCTCAGCGCCAGCTGGCTCACTCGGCCAGCACAATTTTTTATTTTTTGAAGGTGTACCGATAAGAAGTAATCGCGATTGCAGGCGGCGATCTCCATAGCAAATAATAATTATTTGTTTTACGATCTTGTTCATAAATAAACTGTTGTATGGTGTTGCAATACTCCGATTCAAAACGAAATTCAGCAAATAGCTAATTTAATCTATGGAAGTAACGTTCGATATAGAAAACTGTTCGGGCAATTTTTATTAGAATGTTTTTTTGGTATATTTATCAAAACAGAGAGAATAATAGAATCGAATGATGCAATAGAATTGATTCTTAAATCATAAATATTAAATCTTGCAACATGATCAACCAATACGAAATTCAATAAATAAAAAGATTAATCTTTACAAGTACCTTTCGCTTATTTTGAAGGGTACTTGTAAAGATTAAACTTAAGATTTCAGAAAGATAGCTATTTTTAATCAAGCAATTTTATAAGTTTTCTGTGAGCTCTATTTCTAATTAGTTTATTGCATAAATTTGTACCAATTTTATTAGATTTAGCTTCGAAAAACACTCAGTAAGATTAAAATGGAGAGAATCTTTTCAAATTGTAAACAAATCTTGTACGTTTTGGCCTTTGTTTAGAGAGCCAGTTATATCGAGATAAAAATAATAATTGCGTGAGAACAGAACACTGGCTGAATTTGTTTACGGCCGCATCATAAAAACTAGTTTAGAGAAAAACGTGTTTCAATTTACTGCGATCCAAAACAAACATCAATCAGTGCACAGTGGTTCACATTCCATGAGCTGGGGTTAAATCTAATTCGATATAAAACTGGGTTTACCAATTATTTTACTACCATTATTTTAATTTATAACTTTAAGTCTATAAAAACTTTAAATTTCCAATATAAAATTTTAATCGTTTTTCGATAAATATTCAAACTTTTCCCCTTATTTTCTGAGTGTAACAGATGAAGCACGTAGAGGTATGGGAGCGAAAACAAATTCAGACAAATTTGCACGCGATTTGACACTTCGAATCCATAAAAGCGCTTCAAACGATTGGATTATGGGTGTGAACGCGAAGCCACAGCCAGCCGCTGAACTCAATTGCCAAATTGAGATTCGGCCCTTTTAAACTGATTACGAGCCAGTTCGGGCTATCAATTGCGAATTTATTTCCACATCCTCCCGTAGAACGCAGCGATGGAAACCCTTTTTTTTGGGGGGAGCTCACCTCTGGCCTTGACCTGGCCGTGACTTTGCATTTGTGCAAAATCGACTGAGAGTGTTTGGGATTTGACTCATCACGAAAGTCCCGCCACCTTTTTTGTGGCAAACAAATCAGTAAATTTACGAGCTGAATTGCAAATTCTTTGCTGGCATTTGGAAATCTTTGAGTCTTTGCATACGAAGCAGGTGGAAAAGCCGAAGAACTTTTGCTTTGCCTTTCCAACTTTCTCAATGGCACGAGCTAGAAATAAGTACAGTGAATATTCTTAATAAATAAACAGGTCAGCTGGAGTAGGGGATATTTATTTGATAAATTTAGTTCATTTAGGAAAAGATGTGTAAATTTTTTTGTGAAAAAAGAAATGTAAGTTAAATGTACATTATTCCCGAAACCAGAGAAGTTTTTATATAGTTATAAAGCGTATTTTAGCAGAGATCCGGGAGGTTAATTACATTTTATTTTAGAACTGTTTATCAATATTACATGGTATATAAAAATATAGTTTTATTTCTGAAAATTCCCTTATTTCCTCTGAAACATCTTAAAGTCAAAGCAAACATTTTACACCTTTAGTGAAGATTTAAATGCAAAGGCATTAATGCTACGCAGAGTTAAAATTCTGATATATGTATTTTTTCAATTAAATTAAATTAAATTTTTAATATAACTTAATTTAATTTACTAATTTTATTTAAGAATGTTTACTGTATTCGCGTTTCCTCTGTATCGCCAGGATAGTGTGTATGCGTGTCAATGTCAAGTGGTTTTCGGGGAAAGTTGAGAAAGCAACTCAGGAGTGTCGCCATCTTCGTCTTCATCTGCGGCTGTCGGTCGCCCTCCGTCAACTATTCTGCATAATTCATGTATTTTATTAAAAGAAAATGCAAAACCAACAGCGAATCATGTCCCCGCCTCCGTAATGCTCCCGCAATCCCCGTCCTGAACAACTGGGGCGAGTGCTTGTCAAATGGCAGCTGTAAACTAAATGCTTTATATTCATTTATTCCGGAGCATAAACAATGTGAACATCCACGACAAACCGGAACACTTGATGAGCTCCTTGTGCCGCCGGGATATGCGATACTATAGTTTAGTATAGCTATGGGTATAGGTATAGGGATATATGTACGTGGGATGTGTGTGTAAGTTTGCATAATGTTGTGAATGCCATGGTTAATGCATGTGCAACAGGATGCTATTCCATTTGCGGCTGTCTCATCCAAGGATATTAGTTGCTCATAGTCGAGGCATCCGCCAGGGAAAGTGGAATAGTTGGAGGAGAAGGAGCCAGAGGCGTGTGTACGGTTAGAGAGTGTTAATCGCATTTATTAAATATATTTATTGTGTTAGCTAAAGTTAAATGCTAAACATGTCTACAAATATGATCCTGAAACTATATTATTATTATAATATTTTAAAATTTAAGTGGAAAAAGTCTCTTAAAATTAAATAGCATTATTGCAATACTCTTGCATATATTTGGTTTAAGCTGCTTGTTATAGATCAGTATTCATTGAATATTATACATTACATTAAATTAGTTAAGTTAAAATATAATATATTTAAATCATTTAAAATCCCCTTTACCTTAGGCATCATAAGCTACTGACGATTATTTGCAATCAATATAACGAATCGTTGTTAAATCCATACAAAATGTATGTCATAGACTGGTAACTGACATTTGATCGGCAATTAAACAGAATATTGAGAGCTTTGTCTAAGCATAATTAATACATTTCCTTTAAGATTACCAGACGAAACCCTCGAAAGTTTCCTTCCAATGCCATTGGAAAGGGAAAACCCATTTAAATGCCGAGAAATCCCCTTCAATGTAGCGCAACATTCACGCTTGACAGACACGCAAAAACAAGAGCAGCAATCAGCGGGTAGGTGGGCGGGATGGGATGTGGGGCAGTCTGTAAAAGGGGAAAAACGGGGCGTGGGAAAGGAGGGGTTGCCCCATAAACCAGGCACGCCACCGCCAATCAATAAAATCCCGAAACAACTGGCGCTCTGGAGCATCAAATATTTGTAGGTCTCGGCCAAAGTTAAGATGTGGAAAATCCCCCCCGAAAAAACAGCCGAAGCATTAAAAGTAAACGCTGTGGAAAATGAACGATGTTTCCTTCAAACGTGGCCCCGGCATCGGACGAGATTTGGCCGTAATAAACACAAACAAATGAAATAATTTCGACTGCAAACAAAAGGGCATAAATTTATATGAACGTTTATGGGTGTATACATATATATAATATACCAGTCCGGTCCAAGAATGCTTGAATCCGAATATCTATATGTACGCCTATCTATGTATAATGTATAATCCAAGTGGCAGGATGAGGAGACATAGACAGCGGGGCACTGGGTTGGGCCGGCGGCCTTGTCCAGTCCGCTTTGCTAAATTACGCATACGCACAGTTGTGCCGTTTGCGGGAGGCGCCATAATTCATGACACACGGCACTCGGCGCACGACTCACGGATACGGATACGAACAGGGGCAGGACCAGAAACAGGGGGGGCAACGGACACAGCCCACGGATATGGCCTGCGATGAAGACATCGTCTACGTAAATTGGTTTAAGCTGACGGCAACGGACAGCCCACCCAATCTCCCAAGCTCGGCACTCAGCCTCCCAGGATCCTCCCAGGGCATCTAGTGGCACACCGACTTTGACCTATTGCCCGACCACGCAAAACTGGCCCAGAAAGTGGGGGTCTACGAATAGTGAGGGGGCTTTAAGAGGATGAGGAAGGATGCACTGGAGAAAATATAAATGATATATTTTTGGTTTCGAAGTTTACTTATGGTGAATTTACTTCAGCTTGAAAAATTTGTTAAAAGAATTTGTTAAAACGTATTTTAGTTTCACCTTGTATTTGGCAAAGAAGGTATCTTAAAAGTTTAAGTATTACCATATCAATCAATAAATATAGATTTTAACATAAAACCCTACTTCATAGACTTTATTTGAAAACTTTCGCTACTATATATTATTGTAAATAAAAATATTATTCATATTAGGATTTTAAAGTTGCCATATATTTCGGGGACTTCAGATTGTAATGAAAAATGTAAATTTACAAAAGTCTTCATCCTTCACTTCATAAAATTCATAATTCTTAGTATTTTTTTTTGTCTCTGTATCGGGTCTAAGCAAACAAATGAAAGGCAAATACGGCTCTCTCTCTGGTCCTGTGGTCCTTCCAAAAAGGCTATGCCAAATTACGAGAATTTTTGAGGCTCAGCAATAACAAGCGCATTGGCCTGGCTACCGGCAGGAATTCCGAACCGCCCACTGCTACATAGTACCTTTCCCGCTGAGCCAACACCACTTCCGTTGGTGCTCGCTCAACGCTGAACGCCGAACGCTCCTCGCTCCCACGTTTTCCTCTTCAGATATAAATCATTTAAATTAACAACTTTTGGTTTATTAACAGAATTTATTGGCAGCAGTTTCTGCAGGCTCAGCTTGCCGTCCGTTATTGTTGTTGCCGCTGAGGTGAACACGTTTTGGGTTACCCCGACCCCCAAATCCAGTGATCCCATCTCAACCACCCACCACCTTGGGCCCAAGGATAAACGGACGGTTTGCCCGATGATTTGTTATTTGTTAGTGAAATGATAATAGCAACAAATGAGCTTTTATTGTTCCAATGACCGAGGAGGCCTTAAAGCCGCGTCGTCATTGGCTTTCCGTTTCGATATAAATTCATGAAGGATAAGCCATTCAAAAGGGGATTTGCATAATTTGTTGCCGACTCCTGGACCCCCCGATTTCCCATTTGGCCCAACTTCCTCTGTTGCCACTTCTCTTGTTGCTCTCGCACAATACAACTCAAGTGAACAATGGGACCACAATTACAAAAGTTCTGCCCGGTGGCGACGACCCACCCAGGCCATACACTCAACAGTTTAATGAAAATGTATTCATAAATTGTTAAGTACGGTTAAATATTAAAGTTGGTAAAAAAAATACATTATACAAAAACATTGAAGGAGTAGGGATTTTTGACACACATTTGGAAATATCTTAAATTATAGGCTAAGCAATTCATTAACAAGATGCATTCAAACATAACAAAATACTTTAAAAAATTTGAAATAATCCTAACAAATATTTTATGCCAGAATTAGTTAAGAATTTAAATTAAATATAACCTAGAAATACCTAGAAATAACTTTATTGTATCCATGTTTTAGTATTTGTAGCAATAATATATAATGATCCTTTATAGTTTCTACAAATATTTTTAATTAAAAAATAGTATTCAATTCAGAAAATCCCATAATTTTGTTCCGTGCTCACTCATTCACATTCATTGTACAGGAAAGTCGATCTGTTCAAAGACGCTTCGAAGGAATCGGTTATCCCGCTGAATCCTTCAGGAAACTATGCTCCTCTCTGCCGCAGCTGCCTGTCGCCCACATTAATCAGCCATTAATATTGTGTAAACCAAAACCGTTAACAGCCGACAGATGCCTTTCCGAAAATATGATTGTTTTGAGCTGCTTCTGTTCCTGCCGCTGCTGCTGGCGCCTTTTGAAATTTAATTCTATTCGGTACGCTGGAATTTTGATTCGGTTTTTGCATTTAAATTTAAATATAAATTGACACGTGCCAGGCTGCGCAAACAATCAGGACACGCTCGCCGGCGAAAATGGTTCCAAAGTGGGGAAATCGAAACTGCGCGAACCGGAGGAACAACGATGTGCACGTGTATGAGTGATTATTTTGAACTCATCTTTGGGGGTAGCCGAAGGTCCTTGGATGGCAGGAAGGTTTAATGCACACTTTCATGTGTTTTGGCAACAGCTGTGGGGTTTCCTTCGAACAGAGGGGAACAGTTCCTTATAATTCCAAAGTGTTTTTAATTGTAACAGCTTCCTGTGGGCTTTTTCCAAGAAAGCGTTCAACCAAATAAAGTCTGGGATTACAGGTGAAATTCATTTAACGGACGAGATTCTTTTTGTATTTAAAAATGTTATTCATAAGGAATTCAACCCTAAGAGTCACTTTAAAATTAAAAGAATTTTTAATTTAAATCTCTTGTTTACTTTTTTTTGCTATTAGTGCAATTGAATTTATAATAGATTGATTCTCGTTTTCCATTAACACCAATGGCAATAAATTATATTTTGGCAATCACTCAATTTACACAGATTGCTTTCTTTAATTATGATTAGCCAATTTACCAGTTTCAATTATTAATAATAATATGAACAGGTGACGAGTGGGCCATCAGAGTCATCAACGATATTAATAATAAATTGTGCAAATATTTTTCCCCACGAAATAAGATCAATATTGTGTGGCTGCGTTTACCGAGTTGTTAGCTTAAATTGTCCCATTATTAAGAATATAATGAAAGCCGTTGGCTTGTATAAAATGTCTTTGGCCGCATTACAAAGATTAATTTCCGTCTGCCGCAAACTTCGCTGAACTTAAATGGATCTCGGCCTGAACTCTCGGGCCCATCGAAAGCGAAATGATTCGTTGACCAACTTAAAGCTCGTAATGACAGACAATTTATTTATATTTTTTTTTGTGGGTCCCGGCTGCAAATTGGACCAGTGCCACGCCCCCAAAACAAACTCGGCCTGGGCGGGCCAGCCGTGATGATGACAATCACTGAATGTTATTGACGACGACCAACCGACCAACCGACCGACCATCCGACCGCCCGTGTGCCAAAAAGTTGAAATCAATGTTGATGATCTCTAGGCCAGCTAAAAGTCGAAACTTTCTCATTGTTATCTATGCGATTTCGCTGCCCGCAGAAGTGTCGCCATCGGAGGCTTCGATGAAATGGAAAATATAAACAAAATCATTTGTCAAAACATTTCGAAACGGCTCTGCAAACTCTGGACAGCGGTCCGAAAATCGATGCGCAGTGCCTTCGATTTGAACAAGGGGCGGCGTGTGAGAACGGAAGCGGAATTGGAAGCGGAAGCATGAGTGCGAGTGCGAGCTTCCACAGAGTCCTGTGGGGGTCCTGCACATACAATACAGCTTACATGGCAAAAAGCGTTTGTTTCTGAGTTCGAAACTATTATTCCGAGTAAGTGTTTAGCTCGGAGTTAATTGGTTAAAGTTAAACAAGAATCTTTATCACGTGACAGAAATAAAAAATGGGGCTTAAGTGACTTTACTATACTAAATTTATGGAATATATGTATTACATTAAAACAGAAAATTTAAGGTTAAGCTTGATTACCGGGATATTAGGTAATAATATGCTGGACATGTTTTTTGATTACTTGTTTCCAAACTCAACGTCTACATAGAATAACAGCTTTGGAATTGTACAAAACCTTTTTGGGCATTTATAAAGTTAAGTAAGGTATTTAATATAGCTACAGTCCTTTTAAAGCTTTTTTCTGGGTGTAAGTTCCTTCTTCTCCTCTCCTACTTAAGGGGTCACTCTCTCCCTTTCGACTTGGACTTCGACTTGCTCTCATGATTAGTGATAAGAATGTTTTCTGTTTTTGCTCCTACTCTTCCTGGTTTTTCCTCTTTTTTTTTTGTCCTTGCTTTTGTGTCCTCTGTTTTTCTTCTTCCTTTGCTGGCTCTGTACCGAACATCGTTTGTCAAGCGATTTATTTCAATTATTGATGTTGATGTTGCCTTTTCTAGCTCTTCCTGGTTATGTGCCGAGTCAGATAAGGACAGAGTCCAGTGATGTGTCCAAAGAAGTAGCCAGCTTGTGGGTAATTTTTCGCAATTCCCACAGTTAGGCTCCTCTGATTTAAGCGAATTTTCCACCGCAGCCCGAGAGTAGGCAACGCCAGTCCGGAAAATGGTCGAGCGAGCACCCACACAAAAGTGCAGTTGAGTAACCAAATAGAAGCAAACAAACAAATGAACGGCCACATGGCGCTATGGATGCCCAGCATATTTCCGTTTTATAATTATTATAATAACAATAGCGCCGGATTTGGCCCCGGCACATAATTAGTGAAATGTAAAAATTAATCAATTTCGTTATAACCCAATTATTGAAATTGCTAGCAACGCAATTAAGCCGCGTTTGCCCAAAACACGGCCAAGCGACCGCATTCAACGACCACTTGGCTCATGTCCGTGGCAGGACCGCCAAATATAATAATAACAAAGGCAAACGCAACCGGCAGCGCCAGATATGGGATCCGATTTGTTCTGCTGCATCTATACATTATGCATATATATACATATATATATATTCTCCGGGTCTTCTGATATCAAGCGGGGCTGCTGCTGGTGCTGCTGGTTCAGACAAATTTGCATTTTGTGCGCGGCAGTAAATAATCCAGAATGGATAAAGTTTTTCATTTGCATTATGATCAATATGAGGCCAATGGCAAATAACCGAATAACCGACTTTTGCGGCCCAGAAATCGTGTTAAAGATTTAATGCCCAGCTATATATGTTCATTTATGTGGAAAGACCGAGAAATCTCTCTCGCTTTAAGGCCAAATTTCGAGAATGTGGCAGATTGTATGGCTCATTAGCAAATAAATATGTAAAATTGTGCTAAATGAATTAAATGCCAAAAGAATAAATAGCCCCCATGATGTCTCTGTCGACTCTGTCGTTGTCATTGTAAAATATACATAAACAGATGTTTTAGGGCAACAAACAGGAAAAGTATATAATAAATATAAGCCTAAACATAACAGTGTACGTCATTTAGTAAAAATAAACAATAAATCAGCCTGTGTACAGTTGAGAATAAATAGATTTTCGAAATGAGTCCTAATGAAATACATTTAATTTGAAACAAAGTGCAATGTGCAATTAAATTCATTGACCCCGGCAGAAAGCATCACATTCAAATTAAATATGCAAATTTGCGATCCATATTCGCGCATAACAATGTGTCTATATAACTAAGTTAATTTTTAATTTATGTATTTAAAAATATGTGCACTCCGTACGCTCATTCCCGCTGCACCGAGTGGTTTATTTATATGTCTGGATATTGATGCGGACCCACCTATGTACAAACATATTTATACATATCCGAATAGATATTTGCGGCCACATTGGGGAGCTTATGTACGTGCCGCGGAGAATGCAAATACGTATTCAAAATATTCTGGAAGAAATGCAGCCGGCGGCGAACATTTCACAGTTGACTAAAATGTAAACACGAATAAGTCGGAAAAACGAAAAATCATTTTCTAAATATACACAACGATACTCGGGAGAGTGAAAAGCCGGAAAAGTTGAGAGAGAAAAGTGAAAAAGTGGAGAAGGAAAAGGCAGAGAGCCAAGAGCAATGCATTGGTCATCCTTTTGATTTCAAATGTTTTTTCAAATAGGCCGAAGAAAATGGGAAAAACGTATGCCAAAGAAAGATACATGAACTGTGAAATACGCTTTTAAATGTGCATAACATATATCATTTATACAAAATTTGTTACCTATTATATACAGTATTAAGAGACGTCATTTTCAGAAGATTTCTTAATTGTTATGGCGGTCACAATACCCTTAAATATAATTTAATAATGATAGATATTTCGTCGAATAATTATCCATATAAGCAGAGCTATAAGCAAGATTTCAACTTTTTAAAATAAAAACAGCAATGCGTGACATTTTATTTATTTTGAAATTAATTAAATCAAGACAATTTCCGGGTATTACATTTGACAGTCGAGTTAAAACTATATTCTTCAGCTAACTAATTAATTTGTATTGCTAATTCAAAAATAAATAAATAAAAACAAATAATATAGCCTCCTATAGATCCTCAATTGAGTTTTCCCGACATGAGCACAGAGTATGATATGTATAAATAAATTGTGTGTAGGTTTCCCCGTTCGAACGACAACAGCTGCACAGCTTTTGGAAAATTGGGAAAGCCACTCGCGAGTTTTCCGCTGGCGGAGATCAGTGCGCGAGAGTGCGTCGTCGAGCAAAGACACGGAACGCATAGCCCAGAGCCCAGAGTATTTGGCGGAAAAAGAGCCAACGGGAAGACTGTAGCCAAGTGAAAGTGTGAGAAGATATTTATAGAAGGCCACGCTGCGCACATACCACGTCCACATCCACATCCACATCCACATCCACAGCGAGCAGCCGTTAGGTAAATAAGGCTGTACATAGACGATCCGTGAGATACACACCCGGAGAGTTGGAAACCAGGATGACGGACGTGCCGGAGCCCGTGCGCAAGTGCGCCAACCTGTTGAAGGGCACGCGCAGCGACACAGAGAAGTTCGCGGCCCTGTTCATGGTCACCAAGCTGGTGAAGGGCAAGGACTGCAATGCAGATGGCAAGAAGCTGCTCTTCGAGGCCATCGGCTTCCCCTTCCTCAAGAAGCTGTTGGTGTCCAAGGACCTGCCCAGCGACTGTCCCCCGCTGGTGTACAAGAGTGTGGCCCTGTCCATTCTCACTTGTTTCTGCCAGGAGGAGGAGTTGGCCACGCACAAGGACATCATCGATGCCATACCCACGCTGCTGGAGATCGTCGAACAGGCCGACGACGAGGACTACGAGGACAACCTGATTGTGGTCAGCGAGGCCTACAGCTGCTTGAAGAGCATCGCCAGCCATGAGCCGGGCCAGCAGGCTCTTCTGGCCACCGGTGCCATTCCCAAGATGTCCCAGATCTACTCCGCGCAGAGCTTCCAGACCGATGAGGCCCTGCACCTGATCGTACTGCTGGTGAACCAGTTCGGAAAGATCTCCTGGCCCGAGGACCCCACCGCCTTCCACGCTCTGATCCAGAGGATCGCGCTGGACATGGAAACCGACCACACGGACAGGAAGTACGAGCTGTGCCGGATCCTGGCCGATATCCTGATCACCTGCCGCAAGGAGATTGTGATTAATTCCCTAGAGGGTCAAATCTGGCCGGAGAGCTTGTTCAAGGGCTGCGGCGACATTCTGAAGGCCAAGATCGGGCCTAAGCAGAGGGATCCAGCGCTGCACCTGATAGCCACCACCCTGCAGGTTCTGGGCATCCAGTGGGCCTTCATGGACGAGCAGAAGCAGTTCTTCCTGCAGCTCCTTCAGCTGGCGGCCATCGAGGTGCGCATGCAGATGGATGAGAAGAAGCTGGAGACCACCTTCAAGCAGGCGGATTTGCTTTCCTGCTGCTTTGTGATCCTGGAGCAGTGTATCGAGTACATGGCCACCGACCAGCTGGACCTGGAACCCAAGGAGAAGCAGACCACCTACACGGCGCTTAAGGGTGCCTTCAACCAGGTCGTGGCTGTGTTGACCAGAGTTAGCCAGGACAAGATCCGGGACAGTGTCAATCCACGGGACAAGAAGTTTGTGGTGGCCATCGTTAAGGTTCTGTCCGCTTGGCTGGCCCAGGAAACCACGGCCATGAGACCGGCCATCTACAAACTTCTGCCCTTCATGCTGAAGGTGGCCAATGAGAGCTTCCACGATCTTAAGACCTGGAGGGCGGGCACCAGGGAGGGCGAGCCGCCAATCGATGTGCTGAGGATCATGCTGCCGGCCCTCTGCCATTTTGCCGTGGAGGAGGAGGCCAGGAGGGTGCTCTTCACCCACAAACAGGATGAGGTGCTGCTGGAAGCCCTGGAGTTCTACTTCAGCATTGCCCACTGGAAGAGGCCGCCCATTCCGCGAGCTGAGCGCCTGAAGCGGATGAATGAGCCGGATCCGGTCCCCACGCCGGAGCAGCAGGCGGAGATGAAGGTGGCCAGGACGGCCATTGTGGCGCTCTGCAACATCCTGATGAACTTCACGGTTCTGGAGCCCAAGAAGGCCGAAGATGGACCCACATTTGCCAGCCTCCTGAAGTTCGTGGTCGAGAACCTGCCCGAGCTGAAGGACACCCCTGACAATCTGGTGATTCACGGCAACCTGGCAGTCCTGGGACTGCTTCTCCTGAAGCAGCAGTCCAAGAAGGTGAAGCAGAACGACTTCTCCATCTGTCGCTACATCCAGGCCACCATCCGCTTCCTGTGGGACGCCTACAACATCGACGAGAGCAACGACCCCACCGCCCTGGTGGTGTCCATTGCCTACAAGGGCTATTGGTCGGACCTCTCGGAGCTGTGGTTCCTGGGCATGCAGACCATGTGCGGAGTGCTACCTCTGGTGCCCTGGCTGTCCGAGTTCGCCCTGGAATCCGGCTGGGCCGAAGGTATTGTGAAAACCCTGAAGAAGGTGAAGATCGGCACGCTGCCGGCCAATGTGAAATCCGCCTACGAGGACTTCCTCTCCCAGCTGGTGGACGTCAATGGCGATGTCCAGGCTGTGCTCAAGAAGGCCGATGCCCTGCGCGTGTGCCGCAACCACAGGATGATGGATCTGGGCAAGAAGCTCTTCGGCGACTAAGTCCAAGCTCTCTCTCATCTCGGCGGAGGCATTTTTTGTGTGTGATTTGTGAACAAGCGAAAAATGGGAATATTTTGTATGGATTTTATTCTATTTTATATGCTCTATTTTAATGATTAAACAACTAAATTTATATAAAAAAATAATAAATACAGCCATTTTTAAAAACACTTCCGGACATAAATTTCGTTTTCAGCTGTTGCTTCCCCCGTCAAAATATTGTTGCGGCATTCATTCAGTTTCAGTTTCGTTTGCTCAGCTACACTCGATGGGATTAGTTAAAACTTTTGCTTGTTTTCATTCCCGTTGTGTGTTTTATTTTCGAACAATGGCGCTATATGTATGTATGTACGGTCGGATATAAACTATGAAAACACGTCACATTTCCTAACAAATTTGTTTTTGTCAGCGAAGAGCGCAGTGTGACGATGACGAGTGCAACGGGTGACCGAAAATCATACTAATAATAAGTAAAATTTAATTAAAAACTTTCAGGAAGCAGAGAGTTAAAAAAATTGAGTTGACTCGGAATGATAACTTTTTTGGTTTTGGGCAAATTTTCTCTCATGTAATTTTTTCCAGGGGATGAGACTTACTGACAAAACCAAAGTCAATTATTTAATTTAACAATGCAATAAAAACATAGTTTTTTGCCATATTTTGTTTACGAAAAACATCAAAAGAAGTCATAACAAGCTAGGTCTGAAACTGAAAGCCAACTTAACAACCTTAAAATGTTAAATGTTATAAACATCATAATCAATTGTTTTTATTCTGTATACTATTAAAGTTTTCTTTGCATTAATGTTTTGAACATTGTTAAATTAAGTGTGTTTTCCGCTTAATTTGTTTGTTAATACAACTCCCATGTACATTCCTCATTTTATATATATTTTTTTTGCATTCATTAATCGAATTTTTTGTGTCATTATTTTTTTCGTAATATTTGCTCTGCTTTTTTTGATGAAGGACACTTTAAAACAACCTCGTAAAGCTTCATTAGTTTTGTTTTTTATTTTTTTATTTTTATGCAAATTGACCGCAGGAATTCAGTGTGTGCTTATGAAAATTGTTGTCATTAAAGGGCTTGTCGGTGGTTGGCCCTCGGATTTATCTCGACTAAATCGGGCACATATCCGTATCTGAGCGGATTTGCCCCGCTGAGATGCTAAATTGCTTGTTAGCGATGAATGAAAATAGAGAGGGAGCGGAAACCGGCGGAGATGGTGAGGTAGCAGCTGGTAGCCCAAGCAAAAGCCGGGCATAAATCTCCAATAAATCTTAAATACATATTGCGATGCCTGTCCGGGGCCCGCTTCTGGCCCAAGGAATACATATTATGCGAAAAGTATCGCTCAATCGTGCTATCTGCCACTATGGGGAGGGTGAGGTCCTCCCTTCCGCAGCCTCAACACCTGCCAGCCATTTCTCTTCCATATCTGAGGGAGTGGGCATTGGGGTTTTATTACGATATAATATTTTATTGTGCACCTTTAGATGTTGGGACATTTGAGTTTCAACCCTTTTTGGCCATACTTTTAAGGCGAGGTATTTGTGGGGAACTGGGGTATATTGTCTCCCTAACGGTGTATTTTTGAAAAGAAATTTTCAAAGCTATGGGATGTATTTTTTAAACATAGGAAACACTTCAGTTTTTTCTATTTGATTGCTAGCGGAACATTAAAGAAGAATGTTTTAAGCTGAAAATTCAACGTAGCTGGCAGCCAATTCCATGGAATTCTATGGTCGTGACACTCGCCTGAAGCACTCTTACTTTTTCTGGTCTACAGAATGTGTAAATTTGCCTGAGCCGTTTGTTGTGTTTTGTCACCGGAATTGCTTAGCTGGGCCAATTCCAGGGGGGTGACAACGAACGGCGAAGGGGTGACCCGGCAGTGGCTTTGGATTTTGGGCTATTTGTGCATTTGACAAAGGTAATAAAAAGGGCCTTTGGCTTTTGAAGCGTTGTCGTCGCCTGCTTGTTGATTTTGTTGCTCTGTTTGCTCGACTCAAAGCTATAAAATATATACAAATATATACGAAAAAAATGTATTTTTATTTTATTTTCTTGCTGTTTGTTTGCCTCATTTTTTGGGCGAGCAAACATTCCCTGGCATTTGCCGTTTCCGTTCTGGGTTCTGGTGGCTTAAACATGTTTGCTTCTAATTAAAATTAAAAGGATTTTTTTTTTACGGATGACAACTGGCGTGAAATAAATTGCAAATGTCAGCCGCATATCTCTGTCCTAAGGCCAAGGTGTAAGATGTAATTACGGTAGAATGCAATGGGTGCTGCACTCAATGATCCATTCATTAAGTCAGTCAACTCGTCAATCAGCCAAGCCAGAGTGGATGGTGGAAGAGCTTAAAAACCGGGGCAAAAAATTAGAGCTCATGTGGCACTGGATTGAAGTGGCTGTTGCAGCAACAAGTTGA
The DNA here is from genome assembly GCA_008042575.1 of Drosophila watanabei. NCBI lineage: Eukaryota > Metazoa > Arthropoda > Insecta > Diptera > Drosophilidae > Drosophila > Drosophila watanabei. The sequence goes on from VNJS01005133.1 coordinate 69,290, forward strand.
AGTCACCTTGATTGCAATTAGTAGCATTCTCCGACATTGTTGCCACCTTAATGAAATGAAAACAAAGTTGGAAAAAGCCAAGGAAAACGGCGGAGCACAGAGAAATTCAAGTCCGCTCTTCACGGCAACGTTTCGAGGAGGAGTCGCTGTCAAGGATTCCCGCCCCCACTAAGCCAACTGCTTAAGTTCTGAGCTTTGCTTTACTTTGCGGGAATAGTGTAAATTTGTGTACCTCGGGCTGTAAATGATCATCTAGGGGATTTGGAAAATAATTTACACAGTAGAGGAAAAATATATAAAGACTTAAGCTGGAGTTTATTACATTTTTTATGCAAGAGAACTGTAATGAAACTAAATTAAAATTATTTTAATTGGAAGAAGCAGTAACCTTTATATTATGCCACATACAATTTTTATAGAATATTGGTCTTAGGGCTTTAAACATTAAGTGTTATAAGTAATTTTTTATTTGTTTATAGCATTTATAGCTAGATTTTACTAATTATAGTTGTTTTGTTTTCTTCCTTAGAGTAAAAAGAGACTTATTGTAGTATATTTTCCACATATATTTTAAAGCTTATAATATTTTAACAAGAAATATGTGGTTGTTGGTTGGTTTAATGAGTAAAATGGAGAGCACAGTAGGAGACTCTTAAGACTCTTACTTTAAGCTAAACATTCCCTTTTACCCATTAAACCTATTTAAAATTTAAGCTTTTCCCGACTTTAGTGAAGTAAAATGAATACAGCAAAGAAACAGGAAATTATCATCTGAGGTGTTAAGGCGGAAGGGCTTTGCGAGCCATTAAATCTTTCTGCTTAGCGTCCAATAACAATATCCGCGACTTGATGCCACTTTGATTGCCATATTCAATTGCCACTTGTTGACTTTTGGCCCCTGCAAAAAAGCAATTGGTTAGAGTGAAAGTTAAAGAGAAAGTGAAAAGGGTGCGGATGATGCACGCACAAATGCGCACCCCAAGCAATGTCAGACTCAGATTGAGGTTCCACCCCAAGCAATAATAAGGCAAAATAAAGTAAATGCTGCTCACAAATTTTCAATTGAACGTAATGGTCGATGGGAGGGATTGGCGATGGAATGCTCTTAACACTTCTGTCTAACCAGCGGGGAATTCGTCCCTGTTTCCGTTTAATGTCCTGACGAATTTCGAGTCCCACAGCAAATTAAAATTAATGCAGAGCTTGTGGACAACCAGGAGACGCAGGACGAAGGACGGGTAACAGTACCAGATGTTGCAATCGAAACTGGGCAAGTCATAAATTATTCAGGACACTTGTCAGCTCCAACTGGCAAGTATCAAGGCGGCCAGGACTCCGGCTGCAACATATGCCACTGAAGGGGACACCAAACTTAATCCCAAATAGATATCGGATTGGTTAAATTTTAATTTCGGGCAAATTTAAGCCTTGACCTTGCCAACGGCAAGAACGGCGGCGGAAAGTGAGAGGCCCCCAAAGGCATGTCGCAAATTTTTTATAATCCCCATAAATTTCGTTCGTCTCATTGAACTCGGATTATCGCTGCGAAGGCAGCAGCTTCTCTTCATATTTCCCGTATTTTGTTTTTCCCACTGCTGTGGGTGCTCTTTGGGCGGGTTTCTTTTATTATTTCGGGTGTTGGTAATTAAATTTGTCATCACGCTCAGCTGGCAATTGGTCGTGGGTCAACGGTCATAAAAAGTGACGCCCAAAAGTAGGCAACTCGATTCGGAATTTCACCAACGGCCACGATGTCCTCTCTTGCTTCGCTCTCTTAGCCCTCTCTTTGGTTTTCCTCGCAGGGAAAGCTTCCGTCCCAAAGCTCGCTTTTCATATTCCTCTTGCAGCTTTCCACTTGTTTCTGTTTCTGTTATTTTATTTCCCTTGCCGCTGTTAATGATGCGTTAAATTTAAATGGCCATAACAATTAACGGTAATTGCTTTTGAAGTTATTGTCTATAATGTTATTTAGAGTTCTGCGGAAGAATTTGAAATATTTGCATAGTTATGAATGCCATTATGCTAACAATAAGGGCAGCCCTTTGCCATTACCCTTGTTACCTCTCGCAATATCTTAATCGGAAATTTGTGGGAAGCCCTTGCTTTATGGCAACGAGGTCAGCCAGCGAAGTGCACTTGTTGCCTTTTAATAAATAATATTTATTACAGTTTCAGAAGGGGTTTTGGGTGCACTTGAAACAATTCAGGCACTTAAATTTCCTAATTTACAAAGAGTTAATTTGTGTATTGTAATAGCTTTACCTTTAGATTTATTTATTTTAACATTTTTGGTTACAAGACAAAACGTTGCCTGTTGCCTTGTCTTTTATTTTAATTAAACATTTAACCAGTAAATATTTTTAATGACTTTGTTTTACAAACTACAATTTAATTGAACCCTTTAAATTAGTTTTAAGTGTCGATGAGAGGCCAACAGGTTGTGCGCTCTAAAAATCCCCAAACAAAAGTTGTTGTCGAACAAAAAATGGATTAAATTTCGATGCAATTGAAGTTGAAAACAAAACCGCAATGCTTGCAGTTTTTCGGGGGTTTGCAGTCCTTTGGCAACATTTATGAAACATTTTCCCCGCTTTCCGCTTACCCGAATTCAATTCAATTGGCCCGCCCACGCGGCGTATACGTAACACAATAAATTATCAAAGTACAACACGGCACAAAAAATTCAGCACATAGAGCAGGAGGAGGGTCTCACAGAGATGGGGTGTAGGCCAGGTGGTTATCCACCATCCAGAAGGCAGCGTCAAAGGTTAGTTTATGCCTCCGCCCCATTCAAAACACAATAAATACTGCAAAAGGGCGTCGGCTCTGTTTGTTTGTTTGCCAGCTCTGGGTCTGTGCTCTCCGATATCAACAAGAAATTCAAATAAATGCATTTTAATGCCGGCAGCCTCAGCCGAGTGTGGCTGCTTTAAAAGCTTTCAAATAGAATAATTTATTTCCCTCTCTCTGGAGGCGATGGTGATATGTGGGCGGCGGCGGGTGGTGAGTGGTGTGTGCCAGTGGGTGGAATGAGTGGGGTATCGAGGCGTAGAGCACCATCGAAGTCCCCCCGTACATTGATGTGTTAATTGCCACAATTCCAAGGAGGCCAAGGAAACGGGCAATCAGATAGACCAGAGTTGCCAGGTGCTCGGCGATAACATTCTCATTAGCCCATTGAATATTAAACAATATTAAATCAGTTTTCATATCAGCTACTTAGCAGGCAAGTCCGTGCACATATCTACATAATTCCTTTGTGCCGAGCTGACAACCCTAGGGGCAATTTCCGCTGCCTTGCATGCACCGCCACCCCCAATAATTCTTACACATTTTGTGTAAAAGTATTTTCTTTCTCCTATTTTTTTTTCTCATTCTGCGCTAGCCTGAAACAATGCATTTTATCTTGGCCTCTTACACATTTTATTTTTTACTCTTTCCATTCAGCTTTGACACAAGAACACACACACCACACAACCACACACATTCGGCTAAACGTGGAAACGCATAGAGGCTGAGACGGTTACATATTGGGGTGAACCTATTGCTAAGTAATTCAAATTTTATTCAATAAATTTTAAGTAATTAAACATTGAATAATTAGTAGAATAATCAGGCTAATAGGGAGAAACCTTAAGCATTTAAATAACACAATTAATACCGCATAATTCTTACCTTTTTTTGGTACAAGTTGATTTGAAAAATATGAACTAAACACACAAAAAATATAATAAATTTTAGTACAGGAGACATGACGTATGGTAATAAAATATTTATTAAGGAAAATGCTTTATTGGAATTCAATAAAGTAATAAAATAAATTTAGGAATTTACTCACAGCACAAGTGAGGGCAGAAAATTGTTTCAATCGAATCAATTCCGAAATTATTTCGAATCACAGGGCCACCCCATGAAGAGAACATGCAGTCAGCCCGCTTGCCGCCTCGGTACTACCCGCCACCTTGGATTCGGCCCGGAATGCAGGCTAGTATGCATGTCTACACTAGATACGATACTACAACTAAATACTTAATTTTGCTCTTTGCCGTTGCCTTTGATTCTTTTAATTTTCCATAGCATAAAGGGTGCCCGAGAAGGGGTGGTGCAGCCAGCATGGTGTCTACGTTGTCTGCCAGTACTTACGGCCTACGCACACACACACATATTATATGCATGTGGGAGGAAAATGCGGCGGGAAAATGAAGGGGAGGACGGTGTGTCTGGCTGCCTGGAAGACAGCTGTTTAGAGCATTGGGTTCGATGCGACTGCAGAATAAGTCGGTCTTTCAACACCAGCGGACGTTCTTTGTGCCGCCATTTCATATCCATCCCCTAGCCGAAAGCAAATTACTCATACGCCGCGTGGCGCGATCGCTGGCGATGCGGAAGTGAAATTGTTTTCTGATTGAAATGTAAATAAGCACAGCCTGCCAAAACAAATATCGTGTTTATCATTGAAAATATGTGAAAGTGCAGACCTCTGATTGACGCAGGCATCGGCAAATGCAGCGCAGTGCAGCCGTGACGTCTCATTCAATGAACCACAGCGAGGCATTAAATATTTGCCAAGATTTTCGAATATGAAAAGTTTGTTTGATACTAAGCTCTAAACAATCATTTAATGGGCTTCCACTTCTCAAATGTCCACAGGAAAATCATTTCGAAATTGAACTCCGAACAATAATTTTACCGCACGTTCCATTTTCATAAACAATCGGTTTTAAATTACAAAAAAAAAGGAAAGAAAATACAAGATGTCGAAAGTAAATTGAAAGCAGGAGGCAGACCGTCAGTTTTGAGCTGTTGACAAGCTTCCATTAAGTGCACAGTGGTTAAGGTTATCTAGAAAAATGATTGAAAATTATGTTTTCTGTATATGGCTCAAGGCACAAGGATCTTTGTGTATTAATAGCAAATGTATATTCCAGTAGCAAGGTGATTTATTGGGGAATAAAATTACACAACACAAATGAAAGGGAATAGGTATTTAGCCTGATTTAGCCTTGGGAGAACCGATCAAGGATGTTTTGTTTAAAAAAACAAAAACTAAAGCATTGTGTGTATCATTCATTGACTGGTCCGATTGTTTAGTCAGATGTTTTAAATAAATTGCAGATGCTATTGGGTAAACAATAACATTCGGCATTGGAACGCCTCAAGCAATTAGACAATTAAGACATTCGGAAGTCGTTTTTGAATTTCTGAAATTAACTGAGCAATAAAATTAGTACGATCCCCTTCCAGCCAGCACGAAAGATGTTTTCAAAGTGCTTAAATTCTTGTTTGACACATTCTGACATTATGCTTTCCTAGCGCGACAGTTTAGTGCTTTAATGAATGATTTATCGAGTGGGCTGCGTTCCGAAATATTTATTTGGCATAATAGGACTCATCGTTGCCGTGGCAACGGTGGATTTTACAAATGTCATTCCTTCTGGGGCTCGTGTAGGTGTGCGAGGTGCCTCGCATTGCCACCGAATTTCATTCGATTTCCATGTGCCCAATGCTAGTGTGGAAATCGCAGAAAGCCCCGAAGGGCAGCCAGGTAATATCTATCTCCAGCCGCCCCCAATGAGCTCACATTTAATACGTGGTCGGTGGTAAACACGCACACGAATCGTATCTGCCGACATGTCTAATACGAAATTGGCCAGAAGCGGCTAACTATCCTGGTCTCCCTCTGCTCTCCTCTGATCTGCTGCGGCCGTATCGAAATACTACAACGCCCGGACCTGTATAAAATAAACAGAGGAAGGTACAATAAATTGAGGCAAACTTATTTGTGTGTGTGTGTTTGTGTTTGTGTGTGCGGCCAACAAAAGTACAAGAAAATACAAATATCGAACACAATGGAAACAATAATGTGCGAAACGATTGGAAATGCGCCACAGTCGCTGACGCTGTCTCCGCCGACGCCGCCCTCTCAGTCTCAGTCGTAGTCGCAGTCCCAGTCTACGAGTATATCTCTATATCTCTGCCCAGTCCGGTCAGCGTCCGCGTCTCGGTCAGAAGCAGCCGGCTAGCCGGAAGGCCAACAACAAGTCGCAGGCGTGAACGGTCGGTCAATCGATAGGAATTATCGAAGTAATCGTCCGCATTTTTTATATTTAATTGCACCGATAAATGGGTTTCTAACAATCCATTGGTGGTTATAGAGGAAATCTTTGGAAGTGTGTATCGATGCAATTTTTTAATTGTATTTGTTGTGTTAATTTATGGAATGTGTTTTTGAGTTACGACCAAATATAAATTCTTTGCAAAAATGTGATCCTAAAAGGAATAGAAGAATTATCAAAATAATGGTTTGTTGTGTAAAAATATCGATTAATCTTGAGGTTACATTTTTAGTAGGTTTAAAAACGAGACGCTTTTATCAGCAAAAAGTTAAAATATTTAATAAATACGCGTTGGTTTAAAGGCATATCGATTAACATGAATTGCTTTTACGCAATATGAATCAATATAAAACAAAAATAAATAAAAACATAAATTGGAATGAAAATCGGAATTCTTTTTGTTAGTTTTTAAAATATTCCAATTATGCTGATCCACAACCATTTATCTTTAATTTTTGTGTTCTCCCCAGAGCATCAAGAGTGCGGCAAGCGCAGTTCTAAATTCTATTGAAAATACGCTTGCCTGGGGTCCCAGCAGGTGACAAGTGTTAAAGTGCAATGTGCTAATTATGTCACACGGGGCGTATGCGTGCTGTTGAAAGCCAATCGCAAGTGAAAGCCAAAGCAAAGACGAAAGCAAAAGGCGCAAAGCGGGAAACAGAAAGCGGAAACAAAGAATCGAAAAGAAGATGGTGGCAAAGTAAAAAGTCTAAACGGCCATTCAATACTTGTTGAATTATCATCCGTGAATGTGAGTGTGTGTATGTGTATGTGTATGTGTACAAATGTCAACTGCCAATGCCCTGAAAGTGTAAAGAGAAAAATGTGAAATGCGAAGCGGAATGAGAATCGGAATCGCTGGGGGAAAATGAAGTGTCAACGATTTGAGATGAAATTATCAATTGCCCAAGCTGCTGTTTCTGCTGTTGTTGATGATGAAATGTGATTTATCCACCTGCCCGCGGCCGAGGTGAATGTGAGTGTTTTTTAGGTGCGAGCGCGTAGACAACAAAGGGAAATAATGTCATGCATTGGCTCGACGGCATTTCCTTGGATGACAATTTAATTAGCGGACGCGCCAGCGGCAGCAACGGCGACAACAGCGACGGCAATCAGCGGAAATCAACGCAGTCGAGCTCATCGCCCACCAAAGCAAGTAGGTTGCACCTATACCAAGTATGTACATCACTCTA